>JACDJE010000056.1:554693-784552 GCA_016647715.1 Pavo muticus | reverse complement strand
AGGAAGAAAGGAAGGAAGGGAGGGAGGGAGGGAGGGAGGGAGGGAGGAAGGGAGGAAGGTTGGTTCTTGGGTTATTTGCATATCAGAGTCATCCAAGGAGACAGTTAATGTATTGCTTTCCCAGCTTATTACCTTAGCACAATATATTTAGTTCTTGTCAGATATGCAAAACATGGTGCTGTACTCATATGCAGCAGGTATTTATGCCTTATTATCCTTTTGTTTGTATGAGTAATTATTCTTACATTTGAAGAAAGAGTCATAGTTTATTATTTTGATTCTGCAGTTTATTCACTAGGCCTATTGCTCAACTCTGAGGTGCTTATTTCTCTCTTGTTTATAAGTATTTAAAAAGACCTCTTTGTGTGGCTGTGAGGTGTAATCCACCCAACCTGTCCTATCTATCTGCGTATTACTGGATGTAGCAATTAAATTTGGTTTAAATGTTTGTAGTCATTAGAGCCATATTTGATAGCAATGGGCCAAGAAGCCAGTTTTAAAGAAGAGACATGGGCTGGGAGTCAATCACAGAAAAGCAAGATGGGAAGGCAAAAGGGAACTGAAGCTAAACTACCTTGGTAATACATGTTTACACTGATAGAGGTGAAGCTGGACTCATGTCTGCGTCCATACCACTAAACCAATCCTACTAACCACCCCTATACCTATCTTCTGGCAGGAACCTGGCGTGGACCCATATTAGAAACAGCTGCATCAACTGTAAGGTTGTCAAATGAAATTCATCCCATATATAAATGCAAAGCTATGCTAAATATGTGTGTATATATATATATATATATGTCTTCATGCTTTCTTATTTCAGTCACATCAGTAGAAGGTCTTGTCAAAACTCAGGTGAGAATTAAACTGTCCATACACCATCTGTCAATACAGTCATGACTTGTCAAATGTGACCCCCAAAAACAAGAATGATAGCAGCATTCTTAAAAATTCTCATAAAAATTCTCACCGCCATCGCAGACTTCAGAGGGGTGATGCTATTTCGCATCAGTGGCTGCTCATCTACACACACACTGGCACAAGGACAGCATACAAGATTTTCTCATCTTCTGTAAGGGGAGCCATTAGACCAACTCTATGATGAATGGAGTAGAGAGCCATGCGCATAAATAGGTTTCTGCAGCTAACAATAAAATTTCTGTACTACTGTTGATTTTAAGAAAACAAGAAAAAGTGAAAATTGAAGTATCGTTAAGAAATACAATGTTTTTGGTGCTTTTTTTTTTTTTAGAAGACTGCATACTTTTGCTGGGCAGACCAACACAATGATTTAACGTTTCTTGACAGTTAAATCCAAAGGGTGTGTTTCAGCTTTACACTGTAAGTACATAAATGTAGGCATCTAAGTGGAGGGGCTTGGTTCAGTTGCTCACACATTTGTGTCTGCTGCCATCTAAAAAGGGCATCCTGCCTGAGCCTCAGTTGCTTTTCAAGAAGGGCACAGGTCTCCCATATGCCACGTGTCACATCTGGCAGCCTCGTGCAGTGCTTATCTACCCTAGGGGCTAGATGCTTATATGTAAGCCCACTGGAAACTGTAGAGCTCTCTCATTTTGAAAAAGACATCTCATTTAGCCATCTGAATCCTACTCTAGAATCCATTAGCAGTATTGACTAGATCTCCACTGACTATAATGGGTGCATGACATGCAGGCACAACAATTAAACGCTTATAAGCTGGAACTGACTGTCCTATTTTCTCCCCAAATAATGCAATTTTCATTAAATTAATATAAGGACACAAGGTCAGAGGCATGTGAAAACAGGATCATAGAATTACAGAATGGTTTGATATGGAAAGGACCTTAAAGATCAGCTGGTTCACCCCCAGCCCCCTTCCACTAGATCACGTTGCTCAAAGCTCCATCCAGCCTGGCCTTGAACATTCCCAGGAATGGGGCATGGACCTAAAATGCTTATATGACCCTCTCAGCAGATTGTTATTCCAGTTTCACGTATTATTTAAAAATCCCTTAAATCATTTTAGCATCAACAAGAACATTAAGGAACATGTTGTTTCAGCAATTGTGGTTGATTCGTGGGCAAAGTTAAAGCCTAAACAAATCTTAAGGTTGAATTTAGTGGCTGTTCAGAGTATTCAGTACTCTTTAATCAGATTAGGATCTCTATTTCAGATTTAAATTGCACAGGTTTAATAACTTATAAAAACAAACGTAGAAACAAACAAATGAGCTCTACATAGCTCTACAGTGCATTGGTTCTTGCCAAATTCAGAAGCTGGACAGCTGCAGCCAGTCAGTCTGAGATAATAGGTTCCGTCTCTCAGAAGAACTTGGCAGCACAAACTTCCCACTGCAGACCTCAGATTCATGTTTTACAGAGACACTGTCCCTGCTTGCTTTGCTCTGCTCTGCGTTCCCAGCTCACCTCCCCTAACAGCACAGCCTTGCTGCTCCCAGCATCATGTTACCTAGTGCAATAGAGAGCTTCTTATGAAGACTGTAGAATAATTGACTAGGTTACAATAAAGCAATTAAAATCCAATGTAAATAAAGGTGAAATTATGTACTTGGGGAAAAATACTCCCACCTTTAAATATACCAAGCTCTGAGTTGAGTTTTACAACCCATAAAATGTGGGTGTTACAAAGAGACTGTTTCTATTCTAAGATTCTTACTTAGGCCTTCACAATCTGTATTTAAGCTAGCAGTTATCCCATACGGCACAAACAGGAGCAACTGAAAGCAAAAGTAGCAAAAAGGCCCATGCTATCACTGAATACCATCAAGTTCTGTATGTGTGTGCTGCCCAGCTGGATGCCTGCATGTAGAGTTCAATGGCAGTAGTACTCATCTTTCAACCCCAGATTGTGAACAGTCTATGAAGAGTTTATACTGCTGTGTAATTCAGTAAAGTGCACAGGGAACATGGCTATGCTATGGCTTTCCTCATCCAGCACAGGAGAAAATGTGCATTCACAGCATTCAGTATCCTCCAGTTTGGATTCTCCATCCCATCCCATCCCTTAGCAGTCATGTGACATCAGGAAACAGCAGTACCTGAACTGCAAATAAAAAGCAAATAAAGCAACTTAACTTCCCCTGGAAGAGCACCTACAACAGTTGCTTTCCTTTTAAACAAAGCAATTAATGTATTGCTAAGACTTGAAATGCAGTCCTTGATGGACTTTTGCTGTAGATGTCCACAAGGACAACTAGTTTTCACTCTGTCTGTGGTATTTCAAACGTGAAAAATAAAAAGTGAATGAAAAGATCTGTAGGATTCTATAAGAAGCTTCTTATAGAAACTCTGCAGAGAGTTTGCAGAAGCATATCATGGCAAGAATGTGTCCTGTTGTCAAGCACTGCCTCTGTGCTCGGGATGTTATCCACGGGTTCAGAGAAAAACAAATGTGAATCCAAATTTGGGGTCTATTACTGTTATTGTATTTCATTTTAAATCTGTGCTTACTGTGTTCATTGTGGCATAAAAATTGGCATAGTATGCAGCAGCATAATACTGCAAATTATGCTGTTATACAAAGATACAAAGACAAAAAAAACAAAGATGTTGGCTGAAGAAGAACTAAAGAACAGAGGAGAAAATCCAGGATAGCATCATAGAATCGTTTGAGTTGGAAGAGACCTTTAGAGGCCACCTAGTCCAACTCCCCTGCCACAAACAGGAACACCTACAGCTCCATCAGGTGCTCAGAGCCCCATCCAGCGTGACCCGGAGTGTCTCCAGGGATGGGGCATCCACCACCATTCTGGGCAACCTGTGCCAGTGCCTCACCACCCTTACCATAAAAAACATTTTTCTTATGTCCAAGGATACAAATATTTTAGTTTAAATGTAGGAAAAAGGAAGAGGCATTTGAGTTGCTACTTTCAAAGACTCAGAGAAGAGAATAAAAAGTTTTATTTTCTCTCCTTTGGGATTGTTTTAGACAGACAGTACAGCACCAGTGAATATGGTGAACTGGGGAATCTTGACCAATAGCTTTAAGTTACAACAATGTTGTGTGTGTGTTTTGTTTTGTTTTCTCTTCAGTCACCTTTCAAAAGTGCTAACAACCAAAACCACCTGCTCATCACCGCCTGTTTGATCCTCTCTCTTGATAGCAGCTATTTTGCATATTAGTTCAAATCACTCCACCCCATTCCTTGCAGTGCTATTAACAGGAAACTTCCTGTTTGTGGATGCGTTTCTGCAATGAATCCAATTACCGTGGCTCCAGGGAGGGGTTCAATGGGCATCAAATGCAACCAGGAGTGCAGATTGGTGTCACAGATTAATTTTTTAAAAGTTGCTCACAGTCCTCAACATCACAAGGCATGCAACATGGCAAGGCACGCAAGGCAGCTGCTACAGGTTGGAACAGGTAACTGAATATTTAGGCCTTCAGAATCCTTGTGCAGGTGAACAGATTGGGTGCCAGTTGTTGGCCAGCATGGGCAGAAGTTTGTGCTGTGTCAGATGAAGACTTTGGGGATTTACTGTGATTCACAAAGGTGAACTGATGATCATCGATTCAAATTTCAAAAAATGTGGTGAAAAACAATATGCTGAAAAAAAAACCCATACTTTTTCAAACAACACAAAAAAGCTTACAGAAATGCTGTGATAACACAGTTAATTGGATCTTTAAAAGGAATTGCAGGGTACCCAAATAATTGGAATTGTCACAGCATATCTCTACTATGCAAGGTGCTTATCCGAAGAGTTCAGGCAAATAGTTCCATGTAGCACCTGGCCACAAACCCTGCTTGCCAACACAACGAAGGGATGCTAAAGTTGGTGCATCTCATTGATTCTTCAACAGCTATGCCCCATGCTGCAGGGGAGCGCGGAGAAGCAGAGGTTCATAGCAACACTTCTGCTCTTCCGAGAAAAAAGGATCTTTCAAAACCAGTGGCATATGTTGCTTTGTTTTTAAGTAATATTAAAAGTATGTATGTACTTATTTAGTAATTGTTTTTCATTTGGATCTTTCAAGAGCTTCCAATTAGAGAAATACAGTTTCAGTATAATTTCTAAGGTACCACTGTATTTTATTGCCTTGTTGATAAGGCCACTTGTAATGTACATGTATTCCTAGCTATGGGCTAGGAAGTGTACATTGCTGTACATACATATCTACTGCTCTACAGCTGTTGAGGTAACATTGTTCTCAAGTGTTTAAATGATTGATACCACAATCATTCAGCAATTGACATATCAATTGACACAGCTTTGATACCACATTTAGTGAGATGAATTGATGTTACTAACCTTCTGCGAAAGCTTCTAGATGTGATAGTGACAAAGAAACAAACTCTTCCCACCAAGAGAGAAGACAAAAAAGCCAGTATTGGAAAAAATAAACACTAGCAATCTGACTCAAGGATCACTGACTGAAGAGATTCAAATCTCGCACCACAGCAAAGCCATTGCAGTTGCGCCTGAAATACGGGGTTTATCTTTTTATCAGGAAGACAACTTAGAGTGGGTGGAAAATAACAGTAATATTTTGGGTACTGATGAATAGACAGAAGATAAGGAAATCTTCAGTGGCTGCACTGCTTTGTGCTTTGAACAACTGTTTACGTTATCACCAAATGAACATAATGTGATAGCATTTTCGTTAACAGGGCCTCCAATTTATAGTCACCTTGCGCTGAAGCAAGATCTTATTTCATGAAGATACCAACAAATTGTTAGTATCACATGTACAGTTAAGTGGATCGCCTTTTATCAAAGTTATTTAGCCAGTTTGCAAATACTCCAGCACGCATAAACTGTGTTTACCCTTAAGCCAAGCAGCTAGATAGTGTGCAGGGCTATTTGTTTTGAGATCCTTTTCACTGGAAGAAAAATAGACATTACCTCTCTGCATATCCTGATTCTGCACATCATCTGTCCAAAGTCTGCTCCTTGCTGCAGTTAACAGCGCACAGAAGTGGGAGGGTAACTTAGTTCCACAGCCAGAAGCTGCGCTCTATTTTCAGACTGATCTGAGTTCAGAATTTACGGCTCATGTAGGATTACTTGTGCCAAGTTTTATTGTTTGTAGAGGAATAGAAGAATGGACTCAAATCTGATGTCCATTGTTTTCTGTTAAATGAGAGTTACATAATTCTATCACAATGATAATAGACAAATATATGTCATTAAATAATGTGAGTTTAAAATCTAATAGAAGGTTTGAAGAAGGCTATAAGCCAGTGACCAAGAAATACTCCTTCTTGTGTGTGTCCCTTTCAGGCCACACTAATAGTGCTCTCTATGCTCTTTGTAACTCCCCAGTTGCTTTCATGCACACTCATGGAATCTGATTCTCATGCAACCGAATCAGCATCCTTCCCCCTGTCCAGCAGATGGTTTGACCATCTGCTAAGGTGGAGCTGATGCCTCCTACAACTAGATCAGCAATGCTTTGCCTCAATGACACAAAACAACGACAGAGTCAAAAGTATTCTGCCAGTTGCAAGTTATTCCAAATATGTTGCTGGGGCATCCATGCCCTAGCAGAGTTTGCCAGATTAGGCATTGCATCTCTGTGCAAGTGATCTGCTAGACTCCACAGATGTCTCACCATCCTTTTCACCTTCCCCCTGCTCATCAGTGATGGAAATTGTCAGGTCTGGGCACCACAGGTTCCAGCCTGGCATTTTTTTCTCTCTCTTGAGGCTCTCACCTCAGTCAGACTTGGGCTAAACTTTCATTCAGTCTCTCAACTGAACATTCGTCTTCCTCCAAGTTTGTGTTGTTTACCCCTCACCTCTTGCTTTCACCTCCATCACCTAGTGTACCAGCAAGGCATAGCCCACACCGCAGCAAAACTTAGGTTTCCCAAGTAAGGTCATTTGGCAGGTCCTTTTCTGTTTTCCTTTTATCATTTGCTGGGCCCAGAGCCAGGAGCTGGGCATTCTGCCAGTGCAGAAACTGCTCTCCTACTCCACCCCAGGCCTCGTGTCTTGGTGCCTACCTCACTTCTGGAGCTGTGCCGGGGCCACACCCTTCTGTGAAACCACTCCTGACCCAGGTCCAACCCCTTTGCCTCTGCTCCACCTGGGGAGCCGTACCTGGGCTGGGCTCCTCCCTGCATCCCAGGCCTGATGCTTCCCTGCCATCCTCCTCCATGCATGCAGCCAGGGCTGGTTCCACTGCCTGGGGTCGCGGTGCCTGGTGGCTTGCATTGGAGCTGCAGACAAGACATGTACATGGGTACAATTACAATGCATTCCACTTGAGAAAATGTGAGAACATTGGCTGTAACAGTATGCTTGTCTCCCAGATAAGCATCAATCAGACATCTATGTTATGTATTTCTAATTAATCTGTAGTTTGATGTAGAGATTTAGCATTCTCAGACAATTCCTCAGAGACAATAGGCTCCTCTCCAGGAAACTTCTCCAGAACTGCTATTCCCTGTCTCCTGGATGACTTTTGCTTCAGCAGCAGCAGAACATGAGCCAACAGCATCCTGGGCTGCATCAAGAGAGGAGCAGCAGGGAAGAGGGGATTGTCCCCCTCTGTTCTACCCTCATGAGGCCCCATCTGGAGTACTGTGCACAGGCCTGGGGCTCCCAGTACGGGAGGGATGTGGAGCTGTTGGAGTGGGTCCAGAGAAAGGCCACAAAGATGATCAGAGGGCTGGAGCACCTCTCCTATGAAGACAGGCTTATTCAGTCTGGAGAGGAGAAGGTTCTGGGGAGACCTCATTGGAGCCTTCCAGTACTTGAATGGAGCTTATAAACTGACTTTTTACATGTTTTTAAACTAGCAGAGAGGAGATTTAGGTTAGATGTTAGGGAAAAATTCTTTACTCAGTGCAGTGAGACACTGGCACGGGCTGCCCAGAGAAGCTTTGGATGCCCCATCCCTGGAACTGTTCAAGGCCAGGATGGATGGGGACCTGGGCAGCATCAGTTGGTGGAAGACAACCAGCTCATGGAAGGGGGTTGGAACTGGATGATATTTAATATCTCTTTTAATCCAAAATATTCTATGACTCTACGATCAGCACTTGTCTGACTGAGATGGCATTCACAGTGTCACACGATGGCTGAGGTTGGAGGGAACCCCTGGGTCCATCTGGTCCAACCCTGGTTCAAGCAGGAACACCCAGAGCTGCTCTGTCCCCCCAGCAGGTAGGCTGAGGGCACACAAAAAGCCATATTATTTTGCTTTCCTTGCACCGCTTTGACAGCTTTGCTTCACCTGTTAAGCTGCCCTTATCCCAACCCATGAGTTTCTGACTCTTGGCCCTTCCAAGTCTCTCCCCTATTCTTCTTGTTGGGTGTCAGCAAGAGGCCAGGTGGGTGTTCAGCTGTTGCCTGGGGTCAACCCACCACAGCACTCTGAATGCCTTGGGCTTGGCAGACAAAGTGTTTCATTGTCTTTAATTAATACAAGTCCATTCCTTGTCACCAGGGATGACTGAAAATGGGTACAAACATCACCATTTGGGCATGGAGGAAGAGCTGGATTTGCTCCGGATCTTAAATGAAGAGGTATTTGAATTAAAAGGCATTTTTGCTACTCTGAGATATCAACAGTCATCTATGACAAGGATTAGTTGCAAAGGAACAGAGTTATTTGTGCCTTCTCTTTGTGCATCCCCTGGCTGGGCCTCACAGTGCCAAGGATATAAAGGAGCCGGTGAAAAGCCTTGCTGCTCTATATTCTTTAGAAAAATATGACTGTTTTTTCCATATTTTCCTTCTTTTTCCCATCCAACTGCTAACAGTGTGCTGGGTTTTTAAAGATTAAACAAAAAGTATCTACCATCAGTAGAGTTCACTCCTACAGGGAGGATAAATTAAGGCAGCTCCATACTCCCAGATTATTTTCCCACTGGGAGCCATACCGGTGCTGTGAGCTGCTGCCAAAGCTCAATAGAAGTGTGTTACTCAGGTAATTCTTCTCAAAGTGCAAAGACACTTAGGCAGCCATCCTACCAGATTAGGATCGTCAATCCTACCAGTGCCATTTTCCATTTCCTGGGCAGCAACTCATTTCAAAAACAGACTGTCAGGTACTCCAGCACTTGTACTTAAGAATACCTATGATGCATAGGACTGGCATCAAAGGACCTGCAGGGTAGACAAGTCCTTGCAGATTATACTAGACAAAATAACCATGCTAAATGTGATGCAAAATCAGTATTGTGCAATTTTACTAATTTGTTAATGACTGTTGTCATTCTGATCGTGTGGCAATGATCCACCATCAAATCCAGCCAAGGAGTTGAACGTGTTTATTTTGTGAGCATATAATCTCAGATAAGTCTCCTTGCCTTTAAAGTCAGGTATTACTAAGGCTTTGCCTTCTTGGTTCTGTATTTTTCATTTGTTTTTAAGAAAGAGACTTACATAGTGTTCACATGAGCTTGTAAAGAAAACAAGAAGCCAAAACTGAATAAGTTATTTTGAAAGCTCTTTGTGCCATCGAAGCGCTTTTACTAGCATTATTGTGATGGTAATTAAGAAGCTGAAACTCAACCTACTCTCACAGCATGATAAAACCTGTGTAATTTTTTCTTTCTTCTGATGAAATACATCAGTATAATACAGAATTTATGGCTGCTGTTTCAAGAAAATTAGATCATATGTAAATTATTCAGCGTATAACCATACCAGAAGTCACCAGAAAACACTGAAGTTATACGAATTAATATACACGCAGCCTCTCATGCCTTCCCTGTGGATTATTGATATTATTTCTGTTTTTTAATTATTCCTTATAAACTCAGTAATGGATTACATACCACTTTCACTTTTAATGCACACAAACTTGATGTTTCTTTCAGTGTGAAATACGAAGTCTGCAAGCTTAATTAACAAAGTGATAACAGGAAAGGTACTAATGTAACTAATTCAATTGGAACAGGACTTAATTCTACATCCCTTCAGGACCCAGAGTTTCTATAAGTCTGTACTAAATTGTCTTATATACAGGTTGACACAATTAGAAAAATTCCAGCACAGATTTGATGGAGAGGAGAGCACCAGAGGAGCTGAAGTACCCCTAGCAGCATTACAGGTTATTATCTTCAGTACTTGCCATTAAAGAGCTCAGCAGAGCACACAGTTCTCCCTCACATGCTTACACAGACTGTCCACAAGTGGCTGGATTTGCTCCTGCCGTCTAAAGCAGGCAAGATGTTGGGTGGCTGAAAGCTAGGAATGGGACAGCAAACAGAACTGCTCTACAGGAGAACTGCTTGTTCAGTGAAAATCTCATTCCACAAGAACAGGGTCGGCAGTTTCTTTCTAAGCTGCCTGTATTTCTCCATCTAGTTAAGTCCTCTTCTTTTACTGCCAGGTGCCCCGAGAGTCCCTTCAGCCACTCCCATATAACCCAGTTCTTTTAATTTAATTCTGTTATTAATATGCAGAGTTGCTACTTTCATTCTTAATGTGTTTAAAAGAAGCCTTCCACGTTGACCTCTTTTGCTTTTGCACTAGAGTTGTCAAACAGCGTGGTGGGTGGCTGTTTTCCGCTGCTTGACAGAATTCCCTTTCTCTTGTTTTTCAAGGGCTCCGTACTAGTTGCCCATGCAAATCAGTTAACTGTGAAGCCAGATCTAGAATTAATTCAGCAAGGAGAGAAGAGAGCACAAATCACAAGGCTTCGTTTAGTGCTATGTTATATGCCATGGTCACAGCCCTCCAAATGCATGCCTCATTCCTTCAGTTCCTCACACTGAGATCAGCACTGGATTACATCTGAGCTTCACAGTGAATCTTCAGTGGTTTAATTTAGACAGCTGTTCATTTTCATCACCTCTACTAGGTCTCTAATGTTTTGATCAGACTTTCCAAATCAACCTCCACTGTACTGTGTACCTCTTAGCATCTGGGGTCTGTCATTGAGGATCTCTGCAAAACTGATAGAGCAAAGCAAGTTCCAGAGCTGTCACTTAACACTGCTGAACTTTTAAATATATTATACATATTAATTAAAGGGAACATCATCCTGTGGAAGAAGAAAATAAACTTGTTCTTTGATGTCATTTTAATTACAATTATTAAGTAAGGATTTATCAGTACTGCTCATATATTTAATTTAAAACTTGGATGAAAAAAAAAAAAAACTAAGTTGCAAGAAGTCCTGTTCAAAGTAAAATCCACATTTATAAAATATCCTTTCTCATTAAGCATTGAGTATCCATTTCAAATTGAATTTAGTTAAGTATCCTTGATGAGAGTCTAAACAAAACTAAGTGACAAGCCTCATTAAATTCCTCTCAAAACATACAGCTATTGACTTCAATGAGAGCTGAATCTAACCCTAAATTAAGAGCTGAATTGCTCAAGATTAAAATAACTTGTTTCAAAGCCTGGGGACATCTCATTCATTTTTCATTTTTACACCATATTGGTATTCTTTTATTATGCGTACAAACAGGTGGGATGGGATTCCTCTCATCTAACTTTAGACATTTGTAGCATACAATTCTGAGCCAGCCATGCCAGTCTCCCTTCATATTCAATGCAGAGAAACAGTCTCTTTTAAGGCCTGATTCATCTGACCTATTTTAGAAGTCTACTTTAGTGTTAGATGAATTATGTTCAAAAGTGCTTGCTTTCTTCTCTGAAAATAAAGGTAACTAGGCAAAATCACTTAAAGAGAGCTGTCTACATTACACGTGTTTACATTTCATAACATAAATACTTTCCTCAGCAATTGAAGTCATTTAGACTTCTTGTCAATGTATGTAGGAGAGAACTACCTACCTAGAGTTGAACTGAAGCCCAAATGCATCTTTTACCTGATCTTCCACTTGCTGTAAAAAAAGCAAGAGCAAAAAAAGACTTTTTAAATAATAATACTATTTATGTTTCTCTGACATACTGTAATTGTAGTTGACCAACATCAATATCCACTGGTATTTAAAAGAAGGATGTAAATGGGCTATTCCTCCAACTTTCACTGCTAAGGATATTTATGCAAAGCCAGTTGAGTTAGAACTAGACAGTATTATTCTACACAAAGAATTTTGCTTTTTCCTATTAATCCTCCTGCAATAAAAGCACTCCTGGAGTTATGCACTAATGAAGATCACAGAACACAGACAATCTGCTTCTTGGCTGGAACAGAAGGCACTTTTGCTCCACAATTTATATTAATTTTCCCTGGTATATTCTCAGAGGCGTTCTGATTTCTCTATAACACAGCTGGTGTATCTCGTCCTCCGAAATAGAGCAAGTGAGTAAAACCAGAGCTTTCTCTGGAGTATTAATAACTGTACTTGCTTCAGGGTTTAGACAAAGTATGATGTGCTTTTAGCTCAAACAATTTAATTAAAGATATCACTACGTTTTTTGGTTTATGCAACTTTATTTTAGATAGTGAGATTTTAATAACATTTTACTTATTTTAATTTCCTTAATTAAATTGAAATTAAAGTGATTATTTTGATTCATTACCTTTCTTCTTCACCATGCATTGGATATTCTGAGACTGTAAGGAAACCAACCAAAGTTGCTTATAGTTAATCTCTCTTATGATCCAGTGAACTGCAGAACTGTTTTGCAGACTTAAATGTGACATATGTTCTACAAACAACTTAGACTCACAGAACCATTAACCTAGATTAATCTAGATAGATTCTGGGGGCTCATGAGGTTGAATATCAAAGCAGGCCTAACTTCAATGTGAGATGCTCATGACCTTCAAGTTTTGCCCATGTGAAACCTCCTTGGACGACCTGTTCTAGTACTTGATCAACCATGGTTTTTGAGTTTTTTTCATAATGGTGAATATGACTCTTTTTTATGCAATTTATGTATGTTTCCCCTTCTCCTTTTGTGGTGGGCCTCCAAGAAGATCCTGTCTCTTTTCACTCTATAACCACCCACTACTAGAAGGATGCAATTAGATTAATTCAACCTTTTCTTCAGAATGATCAAACTCATTTATCTCAAACTCTACTGCAACCTCCTGGTCAGATCTGTGCTACTTCACTGGACTTCTCCAGTTTGCCAGCATTTCTTGTATTTGAAAATCGAAAACTGGACACAATATTCCAGGTGCAGCCCCTTGAGGGTCACAGAAAGGGAATAACCACTTCCCCCAGCCCAACATACAGTTAGGTTTGGTTGTCACAGGGGCTCATTGCTAGCTCACATTCAGCTTATTTCAGTCCCTTCCTGAAAGACTGTTTTCTAACCTGTCAGTTCCCAACTTATACTGTTGCATAGGATTTTTCATGCATGCCCAAAGATGTTTCTGTCAGGCTATTTCTCTAGTCTACTGACTATTGAGATTATTGCCTGTTCCTCTGAATAGCTTCTTTGCCCTCATACACCATGTTCTCCTCTCAATTTTACATCATCTGCCGCCGTAGTGAAGATGCATTCCGTCTCATCATTCAGGTTGTTAGTGAAGATCTAGTGGTAACTGGTGAAGACCACATTTGCAGATCAGCTGAATGGAGGGCATAAAATAAAATAAAATCTCAGGAATTTCTAAGGTTTTTAAGATAAGGAGCCCTCTGTAGCCACATAAAACACGCGTTCCTTACTACAGGTATGAATCTAGCTGTGCGGCAGATGAGATCCCAGGAACAAATCTCTATAACCAAGGCATTATTGTTATCAAAGAATGCCTAGGAAGTCTCCACAGCTAGTCCAATTCACAACCCATCCAGAGGTGATGGTACCCTGCCATAAGCCCACCTCCTCAGGTTTCACATATATGCTTTCTGGCTATGTCCATTGAAACACACAAAGGTTCATGCTGGTTCAGACCACCACTCCATCTAGCTCAGTATCCTGTTGACACCAGAGGCCATAAGCAAATGCCTAAGGAACAAGAACAAGCGTATATAAAGCTCTTTCAAAATGTGACTATTCTCAGCTCAGGCATTTTTTCTGAGTGTTTTATTTATTAAATAGTCTTGAATGAATCTCTTTTAAATTCTTTTGCCATCTCCCCTCAAAGGCATTTAAACTTTTGCATCTATAAAATCCTTTGGCAAAGAGTTGCACAAATTCATCTTCTGTTGTTTGGATTGAAACTAGCTCCCATTAGCTCCATTTGATGGTCCCTCCATTCCTCTATTAGAAGAAATCCCAGAGCAAATCCCTTTCAACTCTTTCCATTCCATATAGAAAAAGAGAATTTATAGAATTCTATATTCTAGTTACATATTCAATAGAGTTCCATATTCATACACAACCAGTATATCAATATATATTATACACTACATATTCACATATATTCATTATATATGCAGAGTATATATTCACTATAAATATTCATGTTATGTAAACATATATTGCATATGAGTACCTAATATATTCTATATTCCACACAGAATTCCATATTCACATACAAGCTGTAGGTGAAGCATGCATTTATTTTTCTTCCCTAATAAATTCTAATATTTTGCTTACTTTTCTATTATGCAAGGCATAAAGACTTTTCTTCCAAATGGTAATAGTCAGCTTAGAGTCCATAGCTTACATGTGAAAGCTAGCTTATATGTTAAGCTTAGTCTTCCACATATGCCAATATTTGTAGAAGTTAAATTTTATCTACCTTTTAGTTTCTTAGTCACTCAGTCTTACAAAGGCCTCTTGCAGTCCCTCACAGTCTGTCTTTGTTTTTATCTTCGTCTTCGTCTTCGTCTTCGTCTTCGTCTTTGTCTTTGTCTTTGCCTTTGTCTTTGTCTTTGTCTTTACTCTCCTGAAACAGAATCACAGAATTGCAGGGATTGGAATGGATCTCAAGAGATCATAGAATCACAGAAGCATAGAATTGCTCAGGTTGGACAATACCTTAAAGATCATCAAATCCAACCCCCTGCCAAAGCAGGTGCCCTACAATAGGTTGTACAGGTAGGCGTCCAGACAGGTCTTGAATATCTCCATAAAAGGAGACTTCACAACCTCTCTGGGCAACCTGTTTCAGTGCTCCGTTACCCTTACCATAAAGAAGTTCTTCTGCATGTTAGTATGTCTGTATGTTCAAGTTTTAGGCTATTAATACTTGTCCTATCACTATGCATCACTGATAAGAGCCTGGTCTCATCCATTTGCCTCCTGCCTCCCTTCATGTATTTACAAATATTTATCAGATCCCTTCTCAGTCTTCCTTTTCCCAGGATGAACAGACCCAGACCCAGCCTTTCCTAATTCGGGAGATCTGCTGACACTCTTCAAAAAGCTCCAAGAAGATTGACAAGTAGGACATCCCTTTTTTTTGTAGCCACATTGACTCTACAAGGTAACTTGTATTAACCCAGGTAACCACTCATTCTGTCCATTACTACAGTTTCCACAAATTTACCCAGAGGTCTGATGCATAATCCTGCAGCTCCTTCATTTCTCTGAAGACTGTTTAAGGCTGATATCTATTTGCTCCACTCTAGTCCTCAGGTATCAAGGACTACAGCGAGCAGTTACAGACTACAATAAGTCTTAGAATCATTGGATGAAATAACTTCTGGTACCGGTAATTTGTCAGTATTTGCATTTCTAATTTGTCACGTAATCTTTTGTACGGTCACTTCAATTTTGGTCAGATCCTCTTCTGGAAAAGGATTCCGGCATGTGGATTTTCCTAGTTTCTTCCACAGTGAAAACCAATTTCTTCTCTGAAAAGATCTTCTGCTCTCTTTAGTTCTTTTATATCCTGTTCATTGATCAAGCCCTGCAGATTCTCTGATGAGCTTCCTGATGTGTTTGAGGAAGCATTTAGTACTGGTTTAGAGTTGCTTTTCCCCACTCTTTTTTGGTTTGTTTAGTTTTATTTTCATATGTTATCAGCCAAGGATTATGAATTTTTCTAGTTTCTTCATTTGGATATGACTTCAGCGTTCTGAAGGTTGCCTTCTTGTTTCTAACAACTCTTTATTGTTCAGTCATTCCCTTTACCTTTACTTAAGCCTGTCTTAATAGGTTGCATGCACTAGCATATACCCTTAATATATTAAAGGCATAATTTTGCCATGTCCCAGGTATTGGCCTCTGGTGATTATGTTTATGTACATATTTAAGGAGAAGGTTACATAGTTTCTTCCATGGGAGCAGATGTTATCTACAGCACTAGCCAACCGATGGCTCTTTCAGTGGGGACACCGGACACATATGTACCCCTTGATGAAACAGAAGGATTTCTTGCCTCCAGCCCAGAGAAAGTGCAGTCCCAAAGGGTATCACAGTGGAACTGGTCATTAATTGAATCATAGAAGTAAGGGAGGGAGGACAGAGGGAGGACAGACATCCAGGCACGAGCAAAAAGCAAATAGAAAGGGTGCCACAGAGTCACTGTCCAAAGTGCACAAAATGCTAGGAAAGGAGCATCATGAAGTGCAAGGATTGGCCACTATTTCATAAATCTCTCTTATGATGTTCTCCCGCATTTAGTGAAGCACTGAAACAGTTTGCCCAGAAAGGTAGTAGATGGCCTACACCTGGAGATAATCAAGGTTAGGCTGGATGAGGCTTCTGAGCAACCTGATTGAGCCGTAGGTGTCCCTGCTCATGGCAGGTGAGTTGGACTAGATGGCCTTTAAATGTCTTTTCCAACTCTAATGATTCTACGATTCAGTGTTGCCCTTTTGGCCATCATAAGGGATCATCAATTCTATTTCAGCAGGAATAACTCTGTACTGAAAAAAAAATGAGGATCTCATAAACTCATATAGACAACATATGAGGCAGGAAGGCGTTAGCATGAGAGGCAAAAAAAGCCAGGAGTACTTGAATGGTGAGAAGAGAACAGTAGGCTGGAGTCTAAAAAGAGGGAAGGATAGGCCTGTGCTCAGTGTACTGGGAGGAAAAGAAAAGAAGATGAATGAGAAAATCTGAGAGAGGAAGTGCTTGAGGAAATTGTGAAACGGAGCAGTCTTCAGCCGTACAAGCTGCAAGAGGTGACTTGTGAATGTGGTGTGCCTGGAAGATTGGCTTTCCCTGTAGGAGCAGGCCTACTGCCTGTGGCTGTTTCAGGGCGAACAAAATGGCCCGCTCCGCAACCTGCTCAGCCCAACCCTGGCTCCCTGCTTGCCTCACAGGAGGTTGTGTAGTGCACAAACAGCTATAATAACATGAGCAGCATTTGGATGTTGACATGCAGGCAATCTTCAAAGCATAGCACTTCACAGCTAAAATGCCTAAATGAAAGTCCAAAGTGCTTTTGAAGTGGGAGCAGAGGGCCCAGTTGTAGATCCTGCAGGACACTCCTTGTGTGTAGAAACCATGCAGTGCAACCAACCCATTTTGTCCTGTGAAACTCAGTGGGACCTCTCATCGTCAACTTAATACAAAAACCTCAATTACCACTATTGAAGTAAACTGAAATATAAATAATGGGCTTATTAAACAGAGTGAGAGGCACTGCTTTTGGTTTTCGGAGTATTTTTTATCAAACTACTTTGGACCTAGGTCGGTGCTGGAAATAATTAATTCAAACACAATAAGCAGATTTAATACATTTTAAATGACAGACGCTTCATATTTAGTCTCCGCATTGCCATGAAGCCTCTTTCACTCGATACAAGGAGTTAATTAAACAAGCCTTCACTAATCTGCATGACAATTTACACGGTAATTAGTTCAACAGGATTAGACAAGACCTTACAGTTCTTCCAAGGCTCAAGGCCAATTTTGATGAGATGCAATCAGCCCTGCTGCACATTCCCCCATATTCTCAACTATAGATTAGCATACAGAAACAGCCCCTCTGGCTCTCCGGAGTCCTACACTTTGAAATCCTTCACTGACAGTAAGTGGAGTTAACATCACCCATTAGTACAACAGCATTTGTAAAATGCAGTTTTTGAAGAATTTGGCCTATAATTAAGGTATGTGTGTCAGCATCCCCTTTAGTGGCACTAGCAATTAACATTACTAATAGACGTCTGATATCTGCAGCCTCTCCTATGCTACTTTGACCCTCTATTCCAGGTTGCTAACCACCCCACTTCCAGAAGTCCTAGCGTGCCTGCTCTGCGTTCTTCTAAATAATCCCATCACTTGCTTATATATGAAATGAACATAGAATCATAAAATCATAGAATCACCAGTTGGAAAAGACTTCCAGGATCATCTAGTCCAATCGTCCACCTATCACCAATATTTCCCACTAAACCATGTCCCTCAGTACAACATCTAAATGTTTCTTGAGCACCTCCAGGGACGGTGACACCACCACCTCCATGGGCAGCCCATTTCAGCACCTGACCACTCTTTCAGAGAAGCTTTCCCTAACGTTCAACCTGAATCTCCCCTGGTGCAGCTTATGGCCATTCCCTCTCCTCCTATTGCTAGATACATGGGAGAGGAGGCTGACTCCTATGTCATCACAACCTCCCTTTCAGGTAGTTGTAGAGAGCGATAAGGTCACCCCTGAGCCTCTTCCAGACTGAACAATCCCAGTTCCCTCAGCCGCTCCCCATAAGTCTTGTGCTCCAGACCGTTCTCAGCTTTGTTGCACTTCTCTGCTCCAGGGCCTCTGTGTCTTTCTTGTAGTGAGGGGCCCAAAACCAAACACAGTACTCAAGGTGTGGCCTGACCAGTACTAAGTACAGAGGGATGGTCACTTCCCTGCTCCTGCTGGCAGTACTATTGCTGATACAAGTCAGGATGCCATTGGCCTTCTTGGCCACCTGGGCACACTGCTGGCTCATGTTCAGCCAAATATCAACCAACATCCCCAGCTTCATTTCTTCTACATGGTGTTTCTGCCACTCTGCTCCAAGCCTGTAGCGTTCTCTTGGGTTGTTGTGCCCAAAGTGCAGGATCCAGCACTTGGTCTTGTTTAATTTCATCCCACTGGCCTCAGCCCAGCTATCCCTCTGTAAGGCCTTGCTAACCCCAGGCAGATCAACACTTTCTGCCAGCTTGGTGTCATCTGCAAACTTACTGAGGGTACACTCAATGCCCTCATCCAGATTATCAATAATGATACTGAACAGGACAGGCTCCAATACCAACCCCTAGGGAGCACCACCCGTAACTGGTCACCAGCTGGATTTAACTCCATTCACCACCACTCTCTGGGCCCAGCCATCCAACCAGTTCTTTACCCAGCAAAGAGTGTACCTGTCCAAGCTGTGGGCTGCCAGCTTCTCCAGGAGAATGCTGTGGGAGACAGTGTCAAAGGCTTTGCTAAAGTCTAGGTAGATGATGTCAGCAACACCTTGGCCCTGTTCCTCTCAGTGCTTAAAATACTGTATGTATTTTAACACATGTTGGTGATAAAAAGGCAGTTAATTAGATTATTAGAAAAGAAGAAAAGGACTTACAAAAGCTTATTAATATGGATTTCATTCTTCACTTACATGCAGGATATATACAATTACAAAATAGACAATTTCATGGGTGATGTTACACTTTTTTGTGAGGACTATAGTAATTACTTTCTAAGTAAACCCTTAAGAACATCCATATACTTCCTATGTACTCTGAATGTATGTATTTATGAAGAAAAAAAACCCACAATATAACCAATTAAAGCTCACTTTTAAGGCAGCAGTGGGCATTGATGACGCCCTGTATTGTGACCATAGAGAATGCCCACCCTAGCAAGTGACATCTCTTCTGACAATTGTCTGAAATCTGCCCTGTGAGCCGTACACTGCTGCTTTTGAACTGCAATGTTTGGATCAAGAATATTGCAGCGGATCAACAGAAAAGACTGTTATCCCAGTTCTTCTCAGCCCTGGGAGAAGCTGTGAGGCACCATGTGCAGCTGCTTCCCATTCCCTGCAGATGCCAGGTGGAAAGGGAGAGTGCTGCCCAACCCTCTGCCTGGGAGAGTCCTGGGGGAAACTGTGTGCGCTTGGCCTCTTCTGATGGAACACAGCCACTAAGGAGGCACAAAAGAAAAAAGCTGTGGCTTGGCATTCCTTCTGTGCAGCTACCTTTCCTCTGAAAGCAGAAAAGAAAGGCCAAGATGGCTGGCATGATGGCTGAGTGAGTAATGAAACAGTCACTCTGTGCTCAGCACAACAGAACAGGGAGGGCAGGATGCTTATCCTAAGAGAGAGGTCTGCAAGCTGTTAATGCACCATTGATGACTGTGGCTCTTGCATCTGCTGAAATAACATGTTTGGACCTAACCAAGAAGCACATCCTATACCCTATTAGAAATCCACTGTATCTTTTCTCTGTGGGAGACATTTTCTCTCTGCATCTTCTAAACAGCGTAACTCTCCACAGCTTCCATTATGTTTCCATCCATTGTCTGATAGCCTTATTTTTGTTGTTTTATCACCAGGAATTGGAAAGTTCCTCTTTGGGCTGACAAGTGATGCAAGGAGCTACCCCAAAACAAGGAGCCTTCTGGAACCTGCTATCCATGTTGTGCTCTGAGGACCTTATTTCCACCTGCACAGCATGACTTCCCAGTGGGGAAGTGCTCCTCTGCAGCCCCATGTCAGCCCACTGTATAGGGTGGGAAAGCAGCTGCATGCATCATGCTGAGCTGATGTTCCCACTGCCTGTTTTCCATAGCAGCAAGTGTGCCTGCTTTTCCTTTTACCTGTGATCACATCTATGTTTTGATCCTGAATAAAGCCCTTCTTCAACTAACATATTTCAAAGGTTATTATAGTACTATTGTTTTGGATCTGTGGGGCAAGGTTTTGGAGGGGGGCTGCAGGAATGGCTCTGTGAGACGCACCCAGCAGTGCCCCATGTCAGAGCAGAGCAGCTCCAGCTGCTCCAACAGGGACCCACCGCTAGGCAGAGCTGAGCCGTGAGTGATGCTGGGTACGCCTCTGGGTGAGCGGATTGAAGGAAGTCAGTGCTGTGCAACTGGAGCTGGGAGAGAGGGGTGAGAGTGACTGTACAGGAGTCCAGCTGCCCACCAGGGTGACACCACCACAACCAGGCTGCCACAGATGGCAGGCACATGCTCAGGGCACATCTCTGCTGTGCTCACACCAGAGTGGAGCTGCAGCTGCCAGAATAAAGTTACTTCTCCAGGTAAACAGTGATAGGGCAAGGGGTAAGGGCCTCAAGTTGTGCCTCGAACGTTCAGGTTGGATACGAAAAACTTATCAGAAAGAGTGGTGAGACACTGGCACAGGCTGCCCAGGGAGGTGGTTCAGTCACTGTCCCTGGAGGCGTTCAAAAAATGTGTGGACGTGGTTAGTGGGCATCGAGCGGATGGGTTGATGGTTGGACACATGATCTTAATGGTCTTTTCCAATCTCATTGATTCCATGATTCTACCTCCGAGATGTACTCATAACACAGAGGTTAAGAACTCCTTGGCTATTGCTTTCTGAAAACTTCCAGCACTGTTAACTGAATGGCCGGGGCGGTACGGCGCAACCGGGACAAGCGGAGCCCCGCGTACAGCTCCGCGCCGTTCCGCCCGCGGGCACCGAGCAGCAGCTCCGGCAATGGAGCCGCCTTCTCCCCGCCTCGCCGGGCCGGGCTGGGAGGGAGGGAGGCGCGGAGGGCGCGGCGGGGCGGTGCGGCAGAGGGCCGCGGTGCGGGCGCGGGGCGGCAGCCGTCCCGCTGGGCTCGGCCATGCAGGAGTCGCGTCGAGCTGCGAGGGGCTCCGCGCCGCCCGCCGCCCTCCGGCCGCCCTCAGGAAGATAAGCCAAGCCATGAGCACGGCTCCCCAGCGGCCGGACCTCAGTTTTTTAAGCGAGGAGGAAGCCAGGACGATTTTTCAGGTGCTGCAGAGAGACTCGGAGCTGCGGCGGGCGGAGAAGGACAGAGTGAGGTACTGAGGCGCAGGTTGGGGGCGGCGCGCCCCGTCCCGGGCACAGGCAGCGTTGGGGCCGCGCGTGTTGTGGCAGGTGCGGCTGGGAGGCAGCGGGGCGGCGGGTTCTGGCTTTGGCGTCGTTGGTGTTCCCTCTGGTGGGGGAACACGGTGCGTGGCGACGGGACAGTGCTGCGGGGCCCTGCGGGACAGAGAGTGCATTCAAGTGCACACGTCCTTAGACGAGCTGTGTAGAACAGCCGCATGCCATCACCGACGCTCTCTGTGGACAGTGAAAACAAGGGTCAAGGAACAAATAAAAGACAGGCTTATCACTTAGAGTTAGAGGTTATCATCTGTATGAAGCTCCCGGTACCTCACAGACAGTGTGCAAGTGAAAGGTGCTGTCCTCTTACCTTAGAGTCATGTTATGGTTGGAGTTGGAAGGGCCCTGTAAAGGCCGTCTAGCCCAACTCCCCTGCGGTGAACAGGGACACTACAGCACCTGCACATGCAGGCACTTCTCACTAATAGCACACGTATGTTAGCTATAGAAGGAACATTAAGGGGTAATGTTTCTGTCCAGTTGGGTTTTCTGCTGGGTGTTTTTATCTGTTCAAAGGCTCAAGAAGCAATAGCTGGCTCTTGCATTCAGGGCTTCCATCTGCTGCCAGCTCTGTGTTTGTGCCTCTGTTGGTTGCTGGCTGGGTGTCATGGCTCAGCCCCACACAGCCTTCTGCTGGCTGCCCAGCAGCAGGATGGGGAGAGAATCAAAACCAGGAAAAAGTGCAAGAATTCACGGCTTGAGATAAGGACAGTTTAATAAGAAAGGGAAAACAGAAACGAAAAAGAATTTTAAAAACCACAAGTGATGCACAACGCAGTTGCTCCTCACCCACTGACTAGTGATGCTCAGCCAGTCCCTGAGCAGTAGCTGCCCTACACCTCCACTCACTGCTCAGTCTGATGCTGTATGATATGGGGTATCCTTTGTCCAGTTTGGATCTGGTGCCCTGGTTCTGTCCCCTCCCAGCTCCTTGGGCAACCCCAGCCCCTCTCAGAAGGGGGAGAAGCAGAAGAGTCTGACTCAGTGTGAGCACTGCTCAGTAACAACTAAAACATCGCTGTGTTAACAGCATTACTCTCATCATAAATCCAAAACACAGCACCACACCAGGAAGAAAATTAACTCTATCCCAGCTGAAACCAGGACACTGTTGACAAAAAGTGATCTCTCTTCATGCAAAGGCTGTCAAAATCAGCTTATGGCATAAGAAGACATTTCTGGTGATGCTGTACTGAGTTGGAGCCTACTTTAAATGGCAGTTGAAGAGACATTGGGAAAGATAGGTGAAGCATTTATGGCTAAGGCGCCATACTGAAATCTAGGTTAAAGTCCTGGATCTGTCAAAGGCTGTAAGTATCCTTGGGCAAGCTCTTAATTGCTCTATCCTAATAAAAGTACTTTCTTCCTCACTCCACTTGTCTACCTGGTCTCACATAGCCTTTAAGCTCTTCAGGCCAGGGGAGTCCCATCACGAGCAGTCTTTGTGGTGCTGCTACTATAATCTAAGTAATAACAGTGATGGCCCTGGAGGGCCTAGTCCTGCTATTCTTACATGGCCACAGTGAGCTTCAGAGACTCCAAATAAAATCACATTTGCTCCTCTCAATCTCATATGCCTGCCCACTTGGCTCCAATTCATTCTTATTACTACTCTGATAATGAACTTTGTACACATTTTTTGAGTTCTAAGATTTTAAAATAATGCCTGGGTACTGCTTCAGCTCGCTCCTGTGATGCTTCTGAGGTGTAATTCTCAAGGTTTGATTTATGCCACGAATCCAGTGGGGTGTATGGGAGGTGATGTGCAATGGGAAGAGCGGTTTCATCAATACGACTTCCGTGCATGGAGGCACCAAGGAGAGGTGTGCCCCACTCTGCTCTCGGGCATGCTTTTTGAAGGAACAACCAGGAGCTGGACAGAGCCAGGGAGCAAGTTAACAACAACCAGTGGGCTCAAGTCTGCTCAGTGGCCCCCTCTGCTTACAGTATAGCATATAATCTGTCTCAGACAGAGAAGGAATGAAGAGTTTCCTCATGGACCACAAATCAGATTCCAGTGACTGTACTACCCTTATGCATGCTGGTTGGTGTCAGACAAGTGAGCACATAGCTGTCTGCAAATCTCTTGACAGATCAATGAAACATTGAAATCCATTCCCAAATAGAACTCACCCTGGATTGAAAAGAAAAATAAAAAGACAGGAGCGGGCTTTTGTCTTTTTACCAACTGCTTTTGCTGCAAGAAATAAGTTCTAAGTTCAAAAGATGGATGCAGGCTGACTCACCTTGTCCAGCAAATGACAATTAGAGGAGCTGATTGTCACGCAAATACAAATGTATTGCGGTGCAGCATGAAATGAAATATGTACAGGGGGCCGCTTTATATGTTGCTTCATACAGCCCTCCCCAACTCCCTTTCTACAACTCCCCGAGGACGGGAAGCAGAGGGAGGTGCCGGGCTGTGCTGCTGGGAGCTGAGGCACGATGGGAACAGCACAAAACTGCACCAGGGAGGGTCAGACTGGGCATTAGGAAGCATTTCTGTACCATGAGGGTTGGTCAGACACTGGGATGGGCTTCCTGGAAAGGTGGTTGAAGCTGTCAGTGTTCGAGAGGCATTTGGATAATGCCCTCAACAATATGCTTTAGCTTTTGGTTAGCCCTGGTCAGGGAGTTGGATGAGATGACCTTGGAAGGTCCGTTCCAACTGAACTACTCACCTTTGTGGCCTTTGTGTGGAGCTGAACGTGTGACCTTTGCAGCCGTTTGTGCCATTTCTGCAGCTGTGGGCTCAGCACGAGCAGCAGACCCTGCTTGGCGCTCTCCGTTCCCATCCCCCTGGCGCACCTTCTGGGCACCTTCAGCCCTTTCTCTGCTTCTTGGAGCTTGGCAGACCCCACACCTGTGTGTGAAGCTTTCAGGACCTCTCAGTTTTGCTTTCCCTTTTATTCAGAAATGGACTGTAACCTGTCGGACCTCTATTTGTTCTTGCTCCTGATGTCTAGCAGGGCTCCTGCTGTGTTCAGGGCCGTGGGTTCCCATGACTGCCTTTTTTTTTCGCCTGTTTTCTCCTTTCTAGTGCCCTCCCGTGGCCATGGTGAACAATAATACCTTTGAGTAGCTACTGCAAACAGTCGTAGCTGAGCTTCTCCCATGAAACAGGCTGAGAGAGGCTGCAGCAGCCAGCTTTGGTGTAGCTCATATGACTGTACACACACTGCCATGCTCTCTGAAAATAATACAGAAACTTAATAGTAAGTACTTACTGCATAATTCAAAACAAGCAAAAACTATTAGTTTTGGGCTTGGATAACGCCCAACTTCTGTTTTCTTGTTGTTCATCAAATCCAGTCTTATTCACAATACTCCTTTGGAGGAAAATTCATGTATCATAAGCATTAGTGTTGCAGGAAAAAAATGAATGGAATATGTGATCTAATTACAGTATTAAAAACAGAAAACTAACTCTGTCACAGAAGACTGTTTTAGTTAACGTGGTTAGTGAAACTGATGAACTTGTAGATGCCTGTGGAAGCAGGTTCCTTCTCCTAAATACTCCAATCACAGCCAGATGCCTACGAGGAGACAGGGAGGCATCCAGCTTCTTCGTGGGATGGCATTATGTTCAATTGGGTCCCTGGCAGTTCAGTTTCCATAAGGACACACCAAATGCTTGCAGTAGATGCAGGTAATGATACCATGGATCAGCTTTCCACACACAGTGGAATAGGCTTGAAAATTATGACATAAAAGCACTACAAATCTCTTTTGACTTCTGGTTTCAAGGCTTCAGGGTACACCCAGACAACATTCTCAAGCTTTGTTTTCTAGCTGCTGGGGACAGAAGTTGAAAAAATGATTTGACAGCTGATATTTGCATGCGCAGCCCCAGGTCTCAAAAGGCTTAACAAACCTGGAGTTGCTTCTCTTTTCTGTCCTTTCTCCAAGAAGCCCATGGCAGGGTAACCAGTGAGGCTGCTTCCAGTCCCTTCAGGACAGCACTCACTGGCAGCCTGGCAATGGACTGGCCACTCAGGAAGACTCCGTAGCAGCAGGGCATCAAGCAATGGAATACAGAGGTAGAGCTCCTCCCTCTGCAGCTTGTGGAGAGGCAGGCAGTGCCTGAGCAGGTGTCCTCCCAGCTAGCCATGGGGCTGCAGGTCCCTCCGGCTGCCTGAGCAGGTGCTCAGGCTCGGCATGGAAATGCTCCTCTACCACTGAAACAGCACAGAGAGCCACGAGAGCAACAGCTGGGACGAGAGGAGCAAGGAGATATGGAGCTAACTGCTTAAAAGAGGCAGCAGGTAGGGAACTGTGGTGTGGTGGAGAGGTAACTGGTTTACTTGCAGTGGAAAAAAAATGAATAGTTGGGAGTTACAGCACATGGGATATGGGTTAACAGGGAATGGATTGAAGCAGGCAGAAGTCCTCTGTGTTGTTGAATTGCTAACTTTTAGGAGATTCTTCTGCATCATGTAATGCACTCTACTATGACTACATATGGTAGCTTTCTGTCACTTTAATTTATTAATCTGAGAAAAAGAGAAATGCTATTATTTTCACTTTCAAATCACACATTGAAAATAACAGGCAACTGAGCAGGGAATTGAACCTACCTCCCCAGTGAGCAGCTTCCTGGCTAGATCATGTTTCGAGAAAAAACTATGCCCGTATTGTGTGAGAAGTGGTTTTGTGTGTGTTGTTTTGTTTTCTAGAAGGAATGGAAAAAAAATAATTTCCAGCCCCGGAGCATATTTCAGGCATCAGCCACCGTTAATGAATTAAAATTGAGAAAGAAAAAAAAGAGGAAAAGGAAATTGAGCTTTTGGTAGAGAAGAGCTCTCAATCCTTTTGCTTTAATTTGCTTTGCTTATTTCCAGGTTGGCTTATGTGATTTTTAATTTGCGTGTGTAGCAAAGGAGAGGTTTGTTTTCATTTTATCCTCCCATTTAAAGATGAAAGCAAAAGAAATTAATTGAGAGAAACATTCAGCATTACTCACTGCTCCTCTCTTGGTGACCCAGTGACAGCATATAATTCTTGGGGGAAAGATGAATCCCCTCCTTACTTTGTTCTAGATGGCTCTACAACAAATCACTTGGATGCAGTTATTTTTACAAGAGCACAACTGTTCTCTTTGTCTTACGGCACATCATTTACAGCATCCGTCCTTTGCTGCAACTAATTCTTCATTGTATTCTCTTGGCTGACATTTTCTCTCACAGGTCTGATGATAGAAGATGGCATTAAAACACTGCATAGGAAAAGTATTTTTCCATTTTTTTTCCATGCTCCTAACCTCAGAAGGCACTTGTTGCAAAGGTGCAGCTGCACTCAGCCCCCCTTCTGGTGCTTCAGTTATTCTGCAAGCAAGTTATTCTGTCTTGCTTACATTTTGAGAGGTCTGACGCTTCATTCTTTAACCCACGGGTAATTTTGGCATATTCACAGAGGTAGCCTCTCAGAGAGTCAGAATTACTTACTTGATGAAAGATTTAGATTAGGGCCTCAACTCCTTGAAATTAGAAATGGTTTTCAGAATCAACCCCAAAGTACCCATAATCAGCATGGGTGGGAAGAGCAGGATACCAGGGCACCAGCACTCAGGAATACTGTGGTTTCATTGGCGATCCCTCCCTGAACAAGGCATTAATAAAGAAATTCTTTCATAAGAGATACTCCGCCCTTGATGTTCCATGGCATGATTGCCCTATTGTGTCTTGTTTGTGAAGGAGATGCTATTATTATTTACTCCTGATAATGTGCCGCTGGCATGGTTAGTGGTTTGTAAACACTTACGAAAACAGGTCCCTGAAGCCCTGAAGAGAGAATATGCTAAAAGTGTAAATAGAAGCAAAAGTGGCAGCAAACACTGCAATTTAAAAATGTTTTCTCAGTTTGGTAAACAATTACTGTCATAAATAATCCCACTTTGGGACTCCCCTTAAGAAAGGGTTGTTTGCCATAACCAAAGACAAATGGTTAAGTTGCTTATCAAAATACTGCTAGAATTTTTCCTTATGGCTGTTTTTGAATGATATGTTGCAGAGAGGCTTGAAGAAGGGGAAGGTGACTTTACATGAGCCGAGGAGAGGGGCAGGTGGATTGCAGTCTGTGGTGGAGTGGCAGGGGAACAGCTGCCATTTTCTGTTGCACTTTAGTGCTGTAGGTCTGTTCTATTTAACCCAGTGCCTGATAACTTGTTTCATGTTTAAAGAGGAGGGTTTGGGTGGCATTGCTGCCAGGTCTCTGGTCTCCTCTGTTCATAGGAAACTTATTTCAGCCTTGTGACAGGTTGATCCCTTCCTCCAGAGCTGTGCACTTGTTTGTGTTGTTGGGCAGGAGTTTTTTACAGCATGTGTGGTGGCAGAGTTGGGCCCAGGAAGACCATAAAAAGGTGTGTTACCTTTGGAAGAGCCCGTCTGGTTGGGCATCTATGTGCGTCTGCCTTCCTCACACTGTCCAGGTGATGCTCCCTGGAAACCAGGGTTGCAGAATCCATGGGTGTCCCCGTGGGGCCATCAGTGTGAGGCCTCACCACCAGGGCCTGTTCCATCCCAAAGCTGGGGGCAGCCCCAGCCCGTTGCCAGATAAGGCTATCATGACACAGCAGGGCCAGGATCAGGCCTGTTGATGCTGGCCGGGGTTGGCTATGGCCCCGTGATGGCCAAGCAGGCTGAGGCTGACATGGCCAGCAGGGGCCACACAGCAATGTCAGCCCAGGCTCCAGGCCAGGATCGGCAGGGCCGTGGCCTTGCACAGCTGTGACACGTCTGGGCTGTGGCTCAGGCACAGCACAGTGGTACAGTCTCCACTTAAAAGCAGCTCCTGGGGGAAGGAGGGACTGCCCTGCCTGAGGCGTCTGGCTTGCTTCACAGGAGCTTTCTCCTAGGCCACCAACTCTGCCCTTTCTGGCATTCAGGCAGCGAAACCCACAGGAGTGGGCAGGACATGCTATGGGCACTTCCATCCAGGCTCATTCGCACAGAGGCCTTGTGCCAGAATATGCATTGTGCCAGGGTATGCACTGTGTCATGAAGTATGCATTGTCAAGTGATAAAGTGTAAAAAGGAAAAACAACATGATGGCAGTGATGATTATTACTATGTAGACCACTTGCTGATGTGAGTTGGAATGCCAGGAGGAAGGCATTTGTTAAGACAGATGAGACTTAAGCCCGGGGATACACTTAAGCTTGTGGCTAGGTAACTTCTAAGTCCAAGCTTAGTTAAGAAAGTAGAATTAATTTGGTTTTGTCCACCTGGATAAATTGACCAGGTCACAAGAATAAGTAGATCATGTCAGTGACAGCAGTGTGTGCTAGTGCAGAACAGTCTGATTTTGTTAGTTTTTCCACGGAGCTGTGAACCAGTTAAGGACTCATGAACCTTGTAGGAAGCCTGCATGCTTCCTAAGCTTGAGTTCTGTTATAGTAATTTTTCCATGTCCTCAGCAGCCTCTGTCTCCGCCACAGTTCAAGTCACTGGTACTCCAAAAGGTAATGCCTGCGAAGTGTAACCTGTGCTGCTTGTTGTTGCCTTAAAGAAGGGGATGAATATCGGTCTGTGGTGAGCAGCCCTGGAAGGACCTTAGAAATGTTTTCAGGTTCTGACAGTTTGTATATTCTCAGTGTCCTGAACAGCTTCAGGTCCTTGCATATGTTTCAGGAGTATTAAATTAGTTATGCCAGACAGTGAAAAAAGTGTTGTACAGGAACAGGGCCAATTCATGTTCATAGTGGCTGGGTATCTCCCCCAGTACAGGCACAGCTGTGCTCCACTGTTTTTGGGTTATGTATAGTCCTGTGAAAGATGGCAACATGTGCTGGTGTACACACCTAAGCAAGGGTTTCAGTGGGGTTGTGCTGTCCATGGTGAAGCCTAAGATGCTTAGTTTGATGGGTTCCTGATGTATGTAAAGTGAAGTCTTGGGCACATCTAGACACGCAGCACTTGCATCTCTTGTAGTTGTGGCGTGTGGAGAAACCTGACTAACAGTTGGGAGTAAAGTCCATTGGGCTGAATGTCAAGACTTCAGCTGGCGTTCAGTAGTTTGTGTCAGATCACAGAATCATCATAGATACTGTTTTGACAACATTTGTAGGATGTTGCATGCGTCTATCTCCTTTTCACTTTTGTTAGTGATTATGTGTACCAAATTTAATCATCCTTTACAATCATTTTGCTCTCTGAACCTAATTTTCAAATCAAGTGGAGTTTCACCAAATGGAGTTTGAGCCTTTGGCACAGATACTTCGTTTTCTTCTGTGTTCTACAACCTTTGCAGGACTTTACAGTCTAAGGACAAACCTCAGTTCAGACTTTCCCTGTTCTGGCTTTTATGTTTAAAAATGTTTTAATTTCCTAGTGCTGACAGTCTGAAACTTCGCAACACACAAATTTCATGTGTGAAATGTATTAAATAAAGCTGGGGAAAACTGGGAACTTTTCCTAGAGATTTGTGCATCTAAATGTTCATGTTAAAAGTGTTTCTAATTTGTAGATAGACCACTCTGTTAACGCTGTTAAATGTAATAAGCTGGACTTAAATGCTTGCATTTTAAATTCCTACTTGGACCTGTACTCTTTTCATCAGTCTTACCTTGAAAACAATTAGATGTGTGTACTGGTACCACAGTTGCCAAACACATCAAAAACACCAAATAAAAGCCAAGAGTAAATGATGAAAAGTGCAGTCTATTTTTACTTGATCATGTATAAATTACACACAATTTAATTTGTGCTTGGAATAATCACCCAACTGTATTACTTCTGCTTGCTTTATCTGTGGATTCCTAGCGAAGGGGGCCTGAGATCTCTGAGAGCTGAAGCAGCATGGCTGGAGGTCTTGGTGTTCTGTTCCTTCCTTTATTGTCGTCTTGAATGAATTTAAATGTATATTTGTATCTACTGAAATATTTATATAATTTATGAATGTATATTTAAATTACTATAAGAATTATGTATTTCCTGAGATGTGATAAATTAGGAGATTCTAAGCCTCTGTAGCAAGGGCTGTGTAAGTATATAATATATATCAGTGTTGTATTTCCAGATGAAAAACATCCATGCTGTGAAATTTTAGAGTTTCCATCCATTCTTATGACCACATTCCTTAACTTAAAGCAGTGTAAACAAGGCTTTTGTTGTGTTGCAACACAACACAACATGTGTTTATGTAACACATAAATAAGATATGCACACATCATAACCTTCTATATTACTTCTGTTGACCAGACTCTTGCTTCAGGTCTGTGAGACTGCAGTTGCCTGAGGTTGCAAAGGTGTATTTTGAGATCCTTAGGCTTCAAGATTAGCCCTGTGCCAGCAGACATCTAAGCCTAGGAAATACTTCTTCTCTGAGAGAGGTCAGGTACTGGAATGGGCTGCACGCAGAGGTGGTGGAGTCACTGTCCCCGGAGGTGTTCAAGAAACATTTAGGTGTTGTACTCTGGGACATGGTTTAGTGGAAAATATTGGTGATAGGTAGACAGTTGGACTGGATGATCATAGAGGTCTTTTCCAACCTTGGTGATTCTATGATTAGATCTGTAGTCTCCAAATTTTAGAGGCCTGCCCAGGTCCATTGTCCAGAAATTTGTTTGCAGAGGTGGAATCTTTGTCTTTGGAACCAAGTTCCATTATTCAGCATTCTCATCTGGCCTGTTTCTTTTGCCTTATTTTCTCTTGTACTGTTAATAAGGAAAAGTTTTGAATGAAGAAAGTAATGCAATAACACAAGGAACAGCATCTACGTTGTATGCCTTTGTAAAGCAGTTTAAATGTATAGCTGAGCTGTAAATTACTTGCAGAGATGGCTGTCTCTAAGCATGCTATCTATATTTGTAAAAGGTCCCACAGTCAACTAGCAGCTCTGCCCTGGAAGAGTAAATAGGTTGACTGTTAATCATTACCTTCAAATTAAACTGGGACACCTAAGAAAACCTGATTCCCAGCCTCCCATCCCGTCTACCCTTCCAGTCTTGGTGCTGTCTCTTCAAGCAGATTTGTCTCAGATTTCCAGACATGCATGAGCCCCACTGATCTGACTGTGCTGAAGTACGTTGATAAAGGTAGTTAAACAGTTCAAAGATCTAAGATTCACTGCGTATGTGGGACACGTGGTATTCATCCATATTTCTGTGTAAGGCGTCCAGGACAGAAATTCAGGAGCCCAAAATGTACTCCTGTCATATCATGTCTTTGAGACTTCGTCCATCCCTACTATCAAATCAGAAACTTTGCATGGAGAATTATACCCATTGCACCTATTAGCATCTATTAATGCTAATGGAAATTCCTATTAATGAAGTCATCTCATTAGAGATATTAATTACTGCAGTTCAGAAGCTATGTGGCACGCTTTAAAGAGTGATGGGTAGCCGTCCTTTCCGTTGCATCATGAATTTGTTTTGTTATTACCACATATTATTGGCAGGTAGCTTGTGAGTGTTGGCAACATAACAAAGTAATACTCTTTATTTTGCCCATCTGATCTGGACCTGTCATTCACAGACAGTATAAGTCATCTGTAAAATGTTCTCAGCTTGGAGCTTCCCACTGTTCTGCACTTCATGTAGAGGAAACAGCGGAGAACCAGCCCAGCAGAAAGCGGAGCCTTGCTGATGGCTGTGGCATTACAGTGGTATTTGACCTCATTCACTCTTGTTGACCAGCTGCCTAAAGGACTAAAAGCTTTTATATTCTAAAAGTATTTATAAACTCGATGAAAATACATACACTTACAGCCTTTTCTGTTTGTTCCAGTAGGGCCGAAATAATATTTTCACTATAAACCTGGGACAGCTGCTGAAATAATGGTTTATGGCTAAAAGCAATGTTTTGAAGCTTTGTTACAGCTTGTTACACCCTCAGCTCCTGTGATCTCAGTTAGCAGTGCTCTGTGCTTTAGAAACTCCATGTTATGAAGATAATCATTGAGCTCCTGATTTTGGAGCGTTAGTTGAGAACTTCTGATTCCTGAGCTGCCAGAGCAGAGGGAAGGAAGCTTTGTGGTCAGCATGGGAACAGACCTAACCCTGTAACTGCAGCACCTGTAGAGGTTTTGTGGTTTTTTTTTTTTTTTTTGCTCCAAAGGTGCCATTCTGTGTTCTTGCCCTGGGGACGGAAGCTGGAGGTGGAAATGGGGCGTTGGATTTGGTGAAGGAGAACAGCAGCTAGAACAAGAAGTGCAGTATATTCATCGTGTACAGTTTCATGTAATAAATGAGCACTTCGGGGAAAACAAGCAGAACTTCTAGCCCATGTACAGAGTGGCTTGAGTTAAAAAATGACAACACAAAAGAAGTTGTGAATTGCAGAGTGGAAAGAAGTATTCAGCACACAGGAAGAGTCTGGTGGTAATGATTGTGCGTGCTGATAGTCTCACTGTCGTTGTAGGTTGAGTGTAATCAGTGCTGCTGACTATTCCTTCCCTCTGAAGGTTCTGAAGCTCTGTGAAGCGTCACAGGAATTTTACAAATATGTTTATGTATTAAAGAAAATTCCTGGGTCACGTTTTGTATTTTTCTGCTTTTTAATAAGTAGAAGAGAGGTGGGAGTAGAAGGATTTTCCCGTGAGCAAACAGGGTGGGGCTTCAGTAAGGGCACAAAAAGTGCCCTGCCTTTAACACACATATTCCCTGTCTGCATCCCTGACACATAACCAGACGTAACGCATGGCTCTGGTGTCCATTGCCAGTGAATTGCTCTGGGGACAAAATGACATCTGCTGCTTGCATCTATCTGCTGAGATAACCCTACTTGCAGCTTGAAAAGGTACTACAGAGGGAGGGTATCCAAGTGGTGTGCACAAGTGGTATGTTTGTGGCTACGGGACTTCTGCCTCATAAAATGCACAGCCTGGAAGGAAAAACTACAAACGTTAATTCCCTTTTTACTCTCTCCCCACTTCCTTCTCTTGGTTTTGCACATTTTCAGCGCCTAAATATTTAGGGATAATTGTAAGCTGCCATCAGTCGAAGTGGGATTGAGAACATACCCGCATAGTTCAGTGCCGGGCTGTGAAAGCTTTCCCCTGTCCTTAAGGGGAACCTTGCTTGGTGTTTGCAGTTCCTCCTCTCCATCCTGCAGTGTCACCACTAGGTGACTCCCCAGCAGCTGCTGAAGGCAGTGAAAATCGGTCCGTTGCGTTTGGTGGTATTTGGGTTACGGTTGGACAAGGTGCTGAACCAGGGCACTCTTCGGTCTTCCTTGTTGTGGCTACTACTCTTTACCCTTCCTTATGTTTAGTTTTATTGGTCGGATACTCGGACAAATATGACTTCTGAAGGCAACTTAATGTGTTAATAGGTGTTGTAAAGCCAATGCATAATAAATAACAGCAGCAGCAGTAATGAAAATGAAAAGTATGAAGAAAGCAAGTATTTGTGGGAAGAGAAAATACAACCTAACTGGTTGATTTGCATCAGCCTGAGTTAGATTCAGGCGTTATTGCCAGTGCAGCATTTTGTTAATCCAAACAGAGGAGGCCTTGATTTTCCAGAGAATGCCTAATTCTGCACACATAAAGGGCACTGGAAAGAACAAGCGGCTCTTCAGTTAGATCTTTCTCCACCGTCTTCTCATGTGTGCAACCAAAGCGTTGGAGTCAGTTTTCCTCTCTGATTCATGTACTTCTTTGTACTGTTTTGCATATAATAACAGAGACTATTTGCTTTACAGACATTAGCCAAATAGCAGTAAGAAAGAAAAACAAACAAAAGATTGCTTTGATGAGAGTAAAAAAAATGCACACGCTACAGAGAAAGAAATCTGCCTTAGAGAATAGGCCTACTGTCTGTCTGACGCGTTAGGAAAGAGTACCTGGGCTCTCTGTGCTTATTTCTCTTCCTGGCAGGACTAACCTGATACAGAAGCTTCTTTGGCACCTTGGAAACAGAATGCTGGGGTTATTTGCCATGGTATGTGAAATGGTGGATAATTGTTTTGTTTCTTGTAGTTATTTCAGCTCTGGTAGTCTTTGATGTTGTCAGTAACACTTCTTTCTCTCTTTTTTTTTTTTTTTTTTTAATAAGAGGACAGCTTTAAGGTATGTCTTTAGATGATATTTTTAGAACATTAAAAGGAGTTGTAAATAAGAAAATATTCTTGCGTACCCATTTTAGAGCTATCCAGGGGTGTGATAACAGCCATAGCTGTCTAGAACATTGACTGGCCATATAAATGGTAAAGATGTGAGCTTAGCCATGTGGCTTTAATGCCTACAGCAGTGGGAAGATGGGAAGTTGAAGCAAAACGCTGGGAAGTTACTGCTGCTTCTGGCCCTGTTCTTTAGCATCTTAGCCTTTTCTCACTGGCAAAGTGAAGAATATAAACAAAGTAAAGACACGAGCTTATTTTAGGTGACTGGTTTGCAGATGAGCTGTCCTGCTGTAGTGCTAGCTTGTGCTTTTGGCCCTGGTTTTATGTGCAGCCCTTTCAGCTTTGTCTTCCCAGACTGAGGACTTGGATCCGGGGAGCAAACCCTGGTGCGTTGGCAATCCAGCGCATGTGGTTCTGCTGCTTGGTGACCGCCCCAGCTCTGCCCTCTCCTGGAGTGTATGGGAAGAGTCGCTGGGGACAAATCCTGCTTCTGCTCAAACCAACAACTTCTGCTTTGACAAAAGTGGGATGGAATTGCCACTGCAAACAGCGGAAATGTCCCCAGATGTCCTATTTGGCAGTCCGGTTTCACTGCCTTACACATTTGTCTTTCACTCTATGTCCAGCATGAGGATGGTAGAGAAAAAACCTTTCCTCTTACAGCAGCATTGACAGCTCCTTATTATCCTAACAGGGAGTGGCAGGATGGCTGCGGCTCGTTTGACAATGTTCATGGTAGCCCACATGGAAGTCTGATGCATGCACCCATGTAGGTTAACTTTTCCCTGGAGAAGCCTGCATAGGAAATACTGGGACACACTTAAGCCAAGAAGGAAGAGATGTTTTGAAAAACACTGCGGAGGAATTGCTCTCGAGTGTCTCACTGGTTCAGATGTTGCGTAGGCTCGCTGATGGGAAAAGTTAGAGAGGCACAGCCGCTGAGCTCACTCTGGATTGCTGCCTGCTGTGGTTCGTGGCACGGGCTCCTGGATGTCACCTGAGACAGGAGCTGCCTTTGATCCCGTGGCAGCTTTCCGGTGGTGCTGCCGGCCCTGCAGGCTGCCCTCTCCCAGGAGGAGGTGGCTCTGTGTGAAAGGAGGGGAAGGACGGACGGAGCAGACAGGAAAGTAGGGTTAATGCATTTGGTGCAGAGGGTGCTTAGGTGTTCTGGCACTCCTACAGCGCAGTCTCTCAATACATAATTTGCAATCCAAGTAACAATAGCACTGCCTCACAGGCAAGTTCATTGCAATTTTGACTGCAGATACCATCTCCTGCTGTAATTGTTCCTCCAGACGGGCTTCCCTGGTAGTTCGTGGCCACGAGGGGCGTGCAGACCTGGCAGAGCAGGTACAGGGTGCAACAGTGTGGTTTGGCTGGGAGTCAGTGCAAACGAGAAGTGTTTAATAGTCACACGATACTCCAATTACACATACACATACTATTCTGTGCTCTCATAACTGTATATATATATATGTATATATATATATATAGGGTTCCATATGTGGGTGTGCATCTGTGTGTAAATACTGTGCACAGGCAATTTCAAGGGTTTATTTCATGAGCTGGTGATGACAGCAACGTTCAAAAGCAGCACGTGCACAGGTGATGAGTACAGATAGTGCCAAACCTGTGTCAGTAAAGATTTTACAGTGTTTAAATGTTAATGTCAGACTTCGTGCAAAACTTCTAATATATTTTTTAGTGGTAGGCATGTTCATTCAGTGCCTGGTATGATGGATGCTAGAGTAAGTGAGTTTTTTGATGTTTTTCCTTCTGTCTGGAATGCGAACATATAGAAATGATGTAAGAGCCAGAGAGCTCTCCCGGGACAATGGCGTGGGAAGGATGCTGATGCAGGGAGCTGGGTGCATTCAGGGCTGCTGCCGTCAGGTGTCACTGCAAAGCACCGTGTCACCCTTCTGCCTGCACAGAGGCACACACGGTGCCTTCTGTAGATCACTTTGTAGCCTCTTCCCTTAGAGAAGGGAACAATGAGTTCTGGCTGCTGTAAAGAGCTGTAGGAGGGGTTGGATGTAGGAGATGGTCTCCACCTTTGGGACCTCAGCAGACCAGCCCCGCACACTCTCCAGGCGCGCTCTCCGGCCACGGCCGCTCCCCGCATACCTCATGCCTGGCTCTGAGCACTTCTGCTCCTCCTGAGGTCCCGGATCCCCTTTGCTAAGGCTGCGTGGGTGATGTCATGCAGTTGGCACAGGAGAGCACTTTGTTCATCTCCTCCTCCTGGTTCCCATTAGTGCGAGCTGTTTTCCATGCTGCAGATGGCGTTCACCACGCTGAATCATTCCCACAGTGCAGCAGTGTCGGTGATGATTAACATCTTTGCCTTTGTAATAAGTTTATTTGAAATGTCAAGCACTTGTGCCTGTGCCTGTTGGTCTTCTTCAGGGGAAATACTCATTTAGCAAAAATGTCCTGCCCTCCTATCCATTAGAGGCCAGTGGATGAGCAGTAGGTGCTGGAATGGACAGTGCTCTGTATGAGCTCCAGATGGATGCACATCCGTTTCCAGACGAGACCTTTAATTTTCAGTTTGTTTCATGAAGCAGTGTTGTCTCCGAGAGAGAATGAGGGTTTTTATGTAAATTGATAACTGGAATAACGTATGTTCCTGGACGTGGGTTTTACCACAGATTAAGATGGAGGATTGACATGAGCACCATGGTAGAACGTTGGCATTACATCTGCAGGCTGTGCACAACGTTCTGCTCTGCTGCCATTGGATGTGGATTTGCACATTTGCATTGGTACTTCAGGCACTTGTGTAATGCAATTTGAAAACAAGTAAGTTGCACTATCCAGACTTCTTTGCAAGCATTATTCTTTTATGTCCAGATAAGCAATGTAGTCCTGTGATCTCCTGGTATAAAAACTGAGCCTGCTCCTGAGCAGCTTCTTCATTTGTAGCCACGTGTGTGTAGCTTCTTCAGTTCTCCTGTCTGCTTGCAGAGCATCCATAGCCATCATTAGCTGCTTGCATGCATATCCAACACAAGCAGAGTCACTGTGCAGCAAGGAAAGGGGAAAATGTAACAAACTCATTGGACATGTTGCATGAATACCTATTAGCTGAATTCAGTGTCTGCTGTTCTCCTTTACAGAAAAAGTATGTGGTAGGCACCCACTGCCAGGGCCTCAACGAGCTTCCTCAGGAAAATCAGAATAATCTCCCTAATGCTTTTGCTTAAATGACTGAAAAAATGTTGTAAGAATTGCTTTGTTACGGCATTACTCATTTTAATTCAATTATTGCCTGGATCTAATCTTACTTTCAATTAGTTTTGTAATGCTTATGAATTATTACCCCATTTTACAAGGAAGAAGGATGCACTTGGAGGCAGAGAATAACACAGGCATATGAGTAGTCCAGTTTAGCCAGTCACAGTCTCATTGGTAAGCAGGAGCGTTCTACTCCCACTGAAGTCTTCTGTGTGGTTGCTGTGAATGCATCATGTCCCTCTGTGTCTCTTTTCAGACGTGTTATAGGGAGAAATATACTGCAAGTACAGAAATGAACTACGGAAAGACTTCTTAATCATGTGTCTGCAGTGTCTAAAATGGGTTTAAAATAAATTGTTTTATTTTGTTTTTCCTTTCTAGAAAACTCCTGGAGAAAAAGAAACCTGAAGCAGGGCTGCAAGGAGTGACTGGAGAATGGTTTGAAGAAATACAAAGAAAAAAATTCCAGAATAACATTGATGTCAATACAATGCTAAAACCACCACTAGAGCATCAGCTAAGGAACAGCAAAAAGAGCAGTAAGCTGCATTTTCCCAGTTCCTTACCTGTATCATAACGGGCACCAAACCAATGTCTTAAGCATTTCAGAATTTAGTAGTTAAGGAGTTTCTGATGTTGCACTGAGTTTCTTCTCACATCAAAGTTTTGCCAAAAGTACGTTTTTCAAATGAATGTTTCTGTAAGCAGATTCTTAGAGAATCTAAGGCAGAGCTGTCAGTCACAACAGAAAATCCCTGATACTCTCATCCCAGAGTTGCTGTTACTACAGTAAATTTAGTGGTGGTTTCCCAGTTGAAGTAGTAATATTTGCTTCGTAGAAAATCTGTTTCAGCCTTCCCTGGTTTTCGTAAAGAAACCAGAAACTCCTAAATGACATGTGGAATAAGTCGGTAATCCAGGTTGAGGTGGGAGGTTTGGCTGTACGGGCAGGGACTTTTCTGGTAGCTCTGGGCTCAGGGCACACCGTGTTGGTTAACAGGGTGGGTGGCACAGACTGGACAGCTGGGCTGGCTGAGAAGGAACAGCCAGAGATCTCATTTCACAGCTGCTGTTGCCCATCCAAAATGGACATGCACAAAACTCATGGTATCTTTACCAATCATGGCATCTGTACCATCTTTTTCATCTTCCCTCCAGATAGTTTTCATGCATAATATATGCTTTTATTGTATTCACCTTTTTGCACGTTCTGCACTGAGCCTCATAGCAAGTAGGAGCGGAATCACGTGAAAAGAAGTATTTCAAATGAAAGGTGGAGTTCTGAACATTTTACTGAAAGTACAGCCCTCCACAGGACAGACCTCTCTCTCTTTCCTGCCTGTCAACCTCTCTGCATCTCTCTTAGCCCGCAGCTATATGGTTTTCTCTTTCAAAGGTGGTCTGATTGCTGCATTGGCTAACCAAGCTGTGCATGATTGTTCTCCCGTGATATTTTACTTTGAAAGCTGCTGTTTCTATTTCAGACCTGAAGAAGGGGCTGCGTGCCTCAAAGGCTTCTCTGGTATTTGCGTTCCTATCAGTTTAACAAAAGGTAGCTACCCGCAGTCTTGCTCTGCCCACATCCCTAAGACCATTCTGCATGCGGCAGAGCGCTGGTAGGACTCTCCTGATGTCACTTTCAGTGGCGAGTCCAGAAGTGCCACCACGGGGTTAGGCCCTGAAGGGGTAAAGGAATCCCCAGCATACACAGGGATTGTCACTGAAGTGAAAGCTTACACACAGGATTTAAGTCACATGACGTGCATTATTTGCTTTATTTTGAACTAAGTCCAAAACACTGCCTCTTGCTGTTTTTATCGATGACCCTTTGCTCCGTTTCTGTTTTTGCTTTCTCCTGTGGTCATTGGATAAGCCATTTTCAGGCTGTTGTGTTTTCTGAAAGACGTCGTGTTTTAAATGGGAAAAAAAGAGAAATGCAGTGCCTTATTTCCTTATGTCCTTTAGATTCTTGTGGCACATTTCAGCAGCAGACGCTGCGGTTCCTTTCCCTAGCCTGTGAGTGGTACTTCTCTCTTTGCCAATGGACGGCTCCTCCAGGCACACTGTGTTTATCAGCAGTGGCTTGTTGCAGTTGAAGAAATCAGACTAACCTTTCTGAAGAAACTAGATCTTCAGAAAAAAATATCTGTGATATTTGCATTTAAAAGCAGTTGCTAATAGGCGATTTACAGCAGAAAATAGACACTCCAGAGCCTTGGAGTGGCCCAGGGAATCCCACTAGAAGGAAGCATATAATACACAATATTGAATTCCCTTAAGTAGTTACATTGCAGTCCATTAATTCATTGTACGTTCAGGGCTCTGGTATTTCTTACACAAGTGAAAAGAAAGTGACTAATGATTGTGTGCGCCTCCATTTTCAAATGTCTCATTTGCCTTTATTTTAAAATGTTTCTACTTTTCAAGTGGTTGAGTGCTGTTTGCTTCCTGAAAATCAGCCTCATTTATCTCACACGTATCACCCAGAATCAGCAGTACTTTTTGAAACTTTAGACCTGCTTATCTTTCCCTTAGCCTTCTAGTCAGTCATTAGAACTGACTAGAAGTCAGTGAAATTGGATTTTTCTGGTATAAGAGGTAAGCAAAAGAAAATTGTGAAAACCTAACTTTTAATGTGCATTTCAGTACTGTTTATAAGAAGAATTTGAAACCACTCTAATTTTTATAATATTTTTTAGATGATAAAGAATTCAAAATGTCATCCTGCACAAATCCTCAAGCACAGAAGAACACGTCCACTTCCTTCCTGGGGTTCAGATCACCTTTTGCTTGGCTTTTCTCCTCCAGAAAATCAAGGAAAAACCAGACTCAGAAGCAATCACGGTGAGCTACAATAAAAACATACTTTACTTCTGACTTCTAAAAGTCTTAAAAGTCTGTGAATTGTTCTGTGTTTTGCTTAGAAAACTTGGTTAAAAGTAATTTTCCTATCTCCTGCAGGAAGGCTGACATGTTAGTTGGTCATGTAATGAGAGACTGTCTGTTATGTGTTGGAAGAATAAGGATTAAGTGGCAAGTAATAGCTGAGGTCTCTCAGCTGAATCTGTTTTGTTCAGGCTTTGCATAGAGGTTCTGCATGTATTGCAGCCCCTGGACGTAGTGGTTGGGTTCTGTTTAATTCCTCTGCAGGACAAGGTGTACGGTGCACAGGGACCTGGTGCCCTCTGGCAGTGGCATCACAGGGAAGCATCGCTTTCCCAGGCTGTGCAGGGAGTATGGGCCCCAGGCAGCCTTGCCACAGCAGTTCCCACTGTTTCTGGCCCAGAGGCAGCTCAGAGCTGGGCCTGGAACTCCAGCCAGACTAATAAGGCAGTTCCTGGTTCTTTTGTCTCTGGTGCTTCGTCAGGGCTTTGGTTTCAGCTGGAGCTGGACTGAGGACCGGCACATCAGCAGTGCTGGTGCTGCAGGGTTGGGAATAGCATCCTTCCCCCTCGCATCCACAGGGCTAAAGCCACTGCTTAGAGGATATGGGGGCTACACTCAGACCCATTAGACTGTTTTCTCCTTATTTTGTCCCATGTGGTCCCCAGGTGCCACCATGAGCCAAATGAATTATTACTCTTTTTGTATACATCTTAGTTAATTTAAGCTCAGGACTGGGAAAGATGGGTGAACAGGCTTCATGCAGTGCTTTCATATCCAGGTATGAAGCTGTGAGATCTTTGGCACCAAGAGCTGATTGTCACTGTTTGAGAGTGTTGGACTGGTCCCTGGGTGGTACAGCACTGCGACAAGGAACTGCTCTGGTAAACAAGGAAGGAGAGCATCAGGAAATAGTGATCAGTGGGATGCACAGGCTTTGTAGCACAGCTGCGTGCCACTGTGGGGTGTTTGGATCGAAGCAAGTAAAGAGAGGTTGAGTAAAGGCAACAAGGTTAGCTTTGTGGATGTTTACTGGTAACAGTTCTTCTCATAGCAACACAGCATAGGAAAAAAAACGCAAAACATTTGTGGAGCTTTATAGCAGACACCTGTATGTGTCACCTGCTCCCTCCTCCTTCCCGTGGCAGGAACTGCCCCGTGTGCTGGGACGTGGTGCGAGGCTGCGGGTGCCCACGGTCCCTCCTGCCGCGCCAGCAGGCTCCTGGCTCAGGGAGCTGGAGCTCTTCGTGCCAGCGTGCTGATGCAAAAGGATTAGGCTGGAGCTAAGCACTGGAATGGTTTCTTAAAAATACAAGTCATGCCCGCTCATTGCATCATCTCCTCTAATATATACTTATCTCACTATTCTACAGAAAATCTATGCTATCTTAGATTCGGATGCCTTTGGTTTCTTGCAGCGCACAGCTTGAAAAATAAACAAGTCAGTCCTGACGTGTAGCTGAGCCGATTGCCACATTTTCAAGCCACGCCCCTCTGTCGAAAACTTCCCCCACCCTCTTCTAGGTGTTGCCGTGGCATGTGGTTTGCTTGATGCATAGGCAGAGTGCTGAAATAATCTGCCTCTCGCCAGGTAGAGTTATTCCAGGGAGTCAGAGAAATACAGCAGTAGGCAGCAGTGTCAGTCCTGTGGAGAAGTCTGCCTGGCAGAAGCTTGAGCTAGCTTAGTGCCGTTCAGAGGGTCCTTTTAGTGTTGGAGAGACAGTGTCATCAGCCGTGGTGGTGTTTTGGTCTGAAAATGGTTATGGATGCTGCGGAAAAGACTCTGCTTATGTGGAGATACAGAAGATGCTAATAAAAGGTTTGTAACTGTAGTTTGAAGGTGCAAAATGTTTGGTCGTATTTGGTTCAAGGGTGCTCAGTGTTCTTGGATTCATTCTTACTTTCTTCTATTAGCTGGAAAAGAAATGCTATTTAATTGTGTTTTCAACAAATTGAAGTTATGTGTGCGTTGCTTGGCTGGCTTCTCAGGTTACTCTGATAAGAAGAGTACACTGAGAAGAAAATGGATTACAGTCTGACACTGTTAACTTGGACATGGCCTGGGGAAGACAGGTGCCACAGTGGAAACAGTAACTTGCAGCAGATTTCAGTTCATGGATTTATATTACTGTTATCAGTAGTGATAGTTTAGAGTCCTACTTTTAATCTTACGTTCTGTTATCATAACATATGTATATACATATATGTAAGTGAAAGTGTTTAACAAATAACTTTGCTTTTCCAAAGTAAGAAGTTGGGTTTTTTTGATAGCAAATATTTTTGAGTTTGAGCAGAATTTAACTCCTTTTCTGATTGTGAATAATGTTTACAAGTGTGTGTGTGCGTGTGTGTGTGATAATAATGTAAACATTGCTTAATAGCCTTAACAAGGAGAATTACTCTTCGGAAACTGGATTACCTTTTCCTAAAATTAAACAGTGATTCTTTGGAAGGAAACAAAACTCTAATTTTTTGAAAGGCTGAAAGTTAAGAAAAAAAGAAGAGGCAGTTTAGGAGGTGGAGAGATTGGCATGGGGAAGAGATTAAAGTCACCTTGTCTGCATCGCTTGGCAGGGAGGAGCGCAAAGCAGGATGCACCGACCTCAAGGAACAGTGACAACAAAGACATGGAGGGGTTTAGAATAATGCCAGAAGTGCACACGACAATTAGGTTTTTGCCTAGACTAGCAGCAGAGGGTTCTCACTGAAGCTTTGTGTGAGCTTCCTTGCACTGAGCAGTCACTTTGCGCCCTGTGCACGGGAGGGGAGCGAGCAGGGAGCAGCTCTGCATAGCAGAGCTGAAGGAGGGAGCTGCTGGCCAAGCTTTTACATTTTTGTTATGCGTAGAATTAAAATAAAGGTGAGTCGCTAAGACAGAGGTTTTCATTGAGCTTGGTTTGCAGGAAATCATTGTAAAAATTCTAGAATGTGTTTAGTTCATGATTTGTGGTAGAAGCATTAAAACGTATTTGACATTGTTTTACTTTAAAGGAAGAGTTACATACACTTCTGAGTCCTGATTCTGTAAATTCACAGAGAGAGGTCCCCCACTGAACGAATGGCTGTTCACATTCGGGGTTCCAGAGAAAAGGAGGACTCTCAGATTAGGATTGCCTGGTCCAAAGCCCTCTGAGATCACTGGCCTTGTTTCCATTGGTTTCAGTTGAACCCCATGGCAGAGAGGAATCTTGGTTTTAAAGTTCACAATTACAGAAGCAAAAACAAATTACACCTTTCAACTGTTCTTCCCTGCCCGCAAGCACATTGCAAACAAATGACAAAGCACTTGGGAAGGAAGGCTTGGCCACAGCGAGCCTGCCAACGAGCCGGTTCCTACTTGCTGCCGAGGCACAATAAAACAGTCTGCCCGAGCACGAGGAGGTTTTAAAAGACTAAGAACAAGGCTGTTCAAAAAGGCTTTGAGGCAAACAGGAATGAGCAGAATCTTCCTTCCCTCCTTCACTTTCTCTCAAGAACTTCCTGGGAAAAAAGTTTCTGTGACCAGGAAGGGCGGGCAGCAAGCAGAAGCTGAGCCCCATTTCCCTCGGGGCTTTTGAAGAGTCTTGGTGTTCTTGTCCATAAAGCAAGGATTTGAAGATCAGAACGGACTCAGTGAGATCGAGAGTTCTAATTTCTTTGCTTCTTTCTATGGTGGTATGCCTGTGGAGCTGCATGCCCACGGTGCAGTGAGTGCTGCTGGGCGCGCTCTGCCACCTGCGCTGCGCACGGAGCAGTGACTTCCCTCACTGTCCTCGGGGAACATGTTTAAAATGGACATATGAGGGCTGTTCTGAATGAGCAAGTTCCAAGTTCGCACCAAAACCAGTGTGTGTGGGTTGGACCTGCTGATCCCCAGAGGACTCTTCCAAGCCCTGCGATTCTGTGATTCTTTACATGGGGAAGTATGGAAGGGAAAAAGCAATAGAAATTTAGATGCAAACCAGTTACCGGTTATATTTATATAGTTAATATTTATATAATTAATATTTTTATATATTTAAACCAAGCCAGTTATATTTAGTCAACTCCAGCTGCTCATGGTGCCAGCTACCTTACTGTTGTTTGGAGAAGGAAGTAGCGATATCCCGCTGTAATGCTGGATATGAACCATGACTGCGGCTGTTGGAAGCACTGAGCTATCAGCAGGTTGAGTTCATTCTTGGCCTCACAACCAGAACATTTGCAAACTGACAAGGCCAAACCAAATGGTAAATTTCCTCAGCCTTTTTTTGTCAGCAGGATTTTTTGGCAGGGGGTAGGTTCTTCATGAAGCAGTCTTTTTTACCAGTGCCTCTTGGTAGTTGTTAAAGGGAAACTGCTGCTTATTTACTACCAGGTTAAATGATACCATGTTCCTTTCCCAAGCCAACGTTTAAATCCTTCTGCCTACAGATATGACAATTCCGCGAGCACAGCTCCAAAGGTGGAAGAAATGGCAATGGTGAGTAGCAGATTGACTTTATTCCCAGCAGTGTTTAAATCCCAGGCTTTTCAAATACCCTTTGTTAGCCCTTTGTTTGGGCTGTTGGGATAATACCTGTTAAAGTAGTGTTCTCCCAGTTCTTGTTTCAAACACTAAGTAAACCGTGTTGTGAATCTGTTGGTGGCAATGAAATGAAACTTACCCAATAAACCACGGGCTTCAGCTCTCTTCTAATGATGAAACAGCTGCAAGAATAAGTTCACAGACCAAAATCTTCACATATTTTGTCAGATGTAATCAAAGTACAAACAGATCAAAACTCACTTTGAATAAATAGTTTATTGACTTAGTTTTTCTTCATTTGTACAATAGTGGAAAAAACAGTAGCTGGCATGGGCAGGCAGTGAGCTAGAGCCTGCTCCTGCACCATTTCCACACATGGAATTCACGTGTAAATGAACATGAACGGTAGGAAATTATCTTTTGACTGAATGTTCCAAGTTATAAGCACAACCTCAATTCAAGCATGAAAAAAACAAATTTATATGTGATGTAATTTATGTGTTCTCTGTTGAAATAAACAGATTTCCTCCAAGGATGATATTTGTTATTTTAATTACTTTATTGCCCTGTATTACTAGCATGTCTTTCCTCCTCTTCAATTGTATGGTACAACCACAGAGGGGACTAAGAATGTGTACAGTATATAATCAAAGGTATAGAGGAGGTAAATTAGCCACCACCCTTCTCTCAGACTTGAAAAACAAAGGGATAATCTTTAGTAAAATGTGACGGAGACAGATCTCATAAAGATTCATAGAATCCTGACTATTGTATAAATAGTTTATTACAGCCAAAATATTACAAATGTTGAGAGCTAAAAAGTAGTAGGGGGTTTAATTAAAAAAATGGGGAAGGACCTGGGCTAAAATAAAGTAGCAGTTCAGCAGCTGTCTGCACTATCCTCACCTGAGAACATGAGCTGAGAGAACTGTGGATGGGACATGAACCTCTCCAGCTTGGCACAAAAGCTGGACTCAGACCCATAGGGAACAGGGAACATTTTTCCTGCTTCCAAGGTCATTTATCACAGCCTTTCAAAACGGCTTTGGTATTGTACTTAAACAGTGTAATAGATCAGATGTGGAAAGAGAATATCTGCAATCTGAAAATTGACTGTGGTAATTAATAATTAAATTTCTTTAGGGAGATCAACTTGCAAATTTTAAAATGTGTTGGTCAAGGAAAAAGTACTTAGGAAGTCTTAAGTGAAGAGATAAGATGCAGAAAGGATGCATGTGGAAAACAAAAAGTAAACAGCTCCCCTAATTACTCATAACTAGTGTATCCATAACATAATACAATATGAGGACCAGATGAGAAAATCTCCTTCTGCATGAGTAAGAGCCTCAGAAATGGATGCAATTTTACAAAACCTTGGTTGTATATTTTAATAACACAGCACTTGATCTTAAAAAGAATTTTGGACCCACAAAGAATTTACTGACCTCTGTGGTTTGTGATGTGCTTTGTAATGTGACATGACACTTGGGATTTGAACCCACACTTAGAACTAAAATCACATTGCCTTACACTTTTTAACAGGCTGAAACGTGTAATGCCCCAATGTCAGCTGATACAAGTGGTCATTCTTTTGATGCAAAACAAGATCAAGTGGTGGAAGAGAGCACCCAGGAGTGGAACGAACAGCTAGAGAAGGAGTTTTTCAGTGGTAAGTGTATGTGCTAACTTAGTTCTAATATTATTGTTGCCAGAGGTGACTGTGGTGACTAGTTTCTGAGATTCTGCAAATGCATAGGCTGCAAAGATAACGGCTCTTTACTTCTAGTGCAGTGGCTACTCTTTGCTGACTTTGTCTGCTCTGGCATAAACATTAAGATGGGTCACCTTTCCCTCTTAGGCTGTGTGTCATCCCGTACGGATTCAGTTCAGAAGAATCACATCTGATTGTGTACACTTCTCTCTGCTTGGTCTGACTGAAGTCTCTATTGCTTTCTTTAGATCTAGACGTAGTTATGGGAGAAGAATTTCATCCCGGTTTCCTGCATGTGTGATTTTGATGTTGAACCACTGAGTGTGCATTTATGCATTTAAAGCTGCAAGCCACAGAAGCAAGAGGCGCTAAGGCCTTCAGTTACCTTTCTGAGAGCTCTCATAGAATCATCATTTCTTGCTAGTTCTTTTTCTTTCTGCTGAGAAGTGAGGCAAGATCAGAGCCAGTTTACAGGAGTACTGTTACCCAGAATTCCAACAAGAGCTCACAGCTGGGAATTAAAGTGTGATCAGGAAGCAGTGGGTGAGCTGGCAGTGCTGGAAGAGGAGAGCACTGTGTGGTGGACAGTGCTTCTCCTGAAACTCACATAGCTATCACTGCTCCTGGGCATCAGTCATACCTGTATAACTCCCTATCAGTCACAACTCCCTAAAGAATAACTCCTCTATTTTCTTGTACTAAACTGGCTCTGTCAAGACTCTTCTCTCTCCTGTGCTGAAGAGAAACTTAGAAAAACAGAAAAAAATGTTCCTTTTTGTTCCACCTATACATCCCTAGCAGTGCTTTCGTGATGATTCAATATGGTTAGCAGAGATTTGTACTGACTGATCAGTCAGTCTTTTTATTTGACTGGGTTGAGAAATGCTGTAACAAAACAGCCAAATCCATTTGGTTCTGTCTTATGTCTTCTGTATTTTCAAAATACAGAAAGAATGTAGTCAGCAAATGCATAATTATTTAGAAGAAAAATGCTTAAGTATGTTGCTGTTTGTTCATCTCATGACTGAATATCTTGATGAACTGAGCAGCACAGTGTTTAATTCCTGCTTACGAGACTCTCTATAACTACAGTTTTGTTGCTAGAATGGTTCATGGGTCCCTAACTGTTTCCTTACTTTATCTGGAAAATGCGATTTTCAGTCTTCATTCTGGAGTAATTAATAAGCAAGAGTGTATTGAAGAACTTCTTTTCCAAATGAAACAAATTGGTCTTGCAAGACTACTGAATATGCTTGTCGCATGGCTTGCAGAATTTTGTGTTCCCTTCCACTAAGACCATAACTGTATGTTGTGATCACACAGAGGGCTCCCTGTTTACTTACAAGCATTGTGAAATCTTTTCAGGGCTATTTGTTTATAGACTAGATTTGGGAAGTTTGCCCATACACACACATTTAGCTAGTGAGAAAGAACTTTAAATTGTTTCAGTTTTCTTCTAAACAGCGTAAAGCCTAACATTGACATAAAAAGTAGTTCTGAGATTAGTCCAGAAGCAGTGCTTTTTTTTTTTTCTTTCTTGTGTTCATAATCAGTGACCACTGAAAGGTCCTGTGGAAGAATGCATGGTTTGGAAACAGCTTTGAATGTTGAGAAGCTGAGTCCTTTCTAAACCAGTTTTATGTAGTGCTTTTTAAACATAAATACTTAGAAGATTATTGCAGAAAGCAAAACCAAGTATTTCTTTCTCTTGTGCAGTTCTTAGTGATCTAGATGACCAGCTGGCCCAGGAGCAATCCCAAGATCCATTGGACAGGACAGTTTCTACTAGCAGTGCATCAAATGTGCAGTACAATCAAGATGCCTTTCCTACTTTGAAGAGGCACACTGCTAATCGAGGGCAACTCAGAAATGACTGGAGCGACATACCCAGCACATTTTTCCCAGATGGACTGAGAACGATAAGAGCTAAAGATGAACACAAGATCGTCATCAGACCAAGGAAATTGCACAGTGCATATATAAACTGGCAACAGACAGCCTTTCAAGATGATTTTAAATACAGTGATCCAGCTGATGGAAATTCTCATCTGCGAAGCAGCAGGCTGCCTTCCGTTTCTTTTGGGCGGTCTTCAGAAGGTAGCTTGTATCCTCCTTCCATAACACAGAACAGTGGATTTAGGCACAAGAGTTACATGGACAGGGGTACAGCTGGCAGAAGTTACTCGGTGTGTTCCCTTCGGAGGTGCCCATCATCAGTATCTTCTGACCAACTATCAGCATCTAGCTTACAGTGTCCATTGGCAAGGGAGAACAACAATGGCTTTGTACCAAGGTTTGGTCGACAAAACCCGAAGAGAATTCCTTTGTCTTCTATTGTATGGAACAATACACCAGACTCTCCGGGGCAAAGATCAACACAAGAAAAGATGTTTAGAACCCAATCGCTGATGGAGTTTCATGCTACAGACCATGGCAGATATCCTAGCTCTTTGCAAGGAAACGAGAAATATGCCTGTTACCACTCAAAACACCACCATAGGAGATCTATTTCAAGCAGTAATTGCTTCAGTAGAATTAGTTGCCCTGACAAAACCACTTCTCCATTGTCCTTTGATAACTGGGAAAATTATCCATTCTACCAATCAGAAAGTAATCTCTCTAGATCATACTGTAGAGATATTTCTTCTCGTGGCAAGTTGTATGGAAACCACAAAAATTCTTCTTATGGAAAGACAGGGAGCTATCTTTCTTGGACTGATATTCCTCAATACTACAATGATGATGTGTTTATTTCTCCTGAAACCAGATTTGAAGTGATGATGGCTAATTTGAATGACCAGCAGCTGGCATATACAAGAAATGCCAAGTTTGCTTCCCAGCACCTGCAGAATGATTTTCACACGTATTCTCCAGAAAATATGAATATTAAAACATTAACAAGAAGCGCAGGTAGAGCTTTTTCAGAATTCACTGAAAGCCATCAGCCTTGGCTAAGCTGTAACTCTGTAGTTTCTTCTTCTGTTGTCAGAAGTGATGAATCTGTCTCACCTAATTTTAAGGACCAAACAAAGCCTATAGGACTGAACAGGATTTCAGTCATTACCCAGAGAGGCACTAAGGCAAGCGTTACACAGCTAGAAAAGGCTGAATGTAGGAAACTGCCAGATGAAGTGGACACCAAAGACATGCCTTTACAGTCTGTTTCTCAACAAGCAGATACAAACTACATCAATACCCAGAGTTTTCCCTCGAATAACTCTGCTTTTGCTATGTTGCAGAGCAGTGCATCTCTCTTTAACACGCTGAGATCAAAGAGACAAACCCAAGTCAGTGCTAGAACAGATACTGCAAAAATGGATGCGTCAAACAGCAGTAAAAGAAATGTACAAATGAAGGAAAATATTTGCACACCCAACAGTGTGTTCAGTCAGTCTCCCTGTACTTTGCCAGCTAACAAGAGCAAAAAGGAATCTTTTCTTCCGAGCCAGAAAGAATGGGAACATAATCTGCACTATGTGAGAAGAAGAGAAAGTGTCAAACAGGATAATCAGAGTGCAGAAGCAGTTAACCAAGCAGCCCCAGAGGGACAGTCTGCACAGCTGAATGCTGCTGCTGCTCCATCCACTGAAAAACTAGCAGACTGTCATGGCCTGTTGTCCTGGCCTCCTGACCGTTCATCTAGTTCCTCACAAGGTTTGCCACCAGCACTTTATCACAGAGTTGGAAAAACAGCTCAAGTGAGCAGAACGGGCGTTACCAAAAAGACTTCACAGAAAACACCACAAAATACAAGCACTTTAGTTACTAAGAACTGTAGCGAACTATTCAATGCTAGTTCTCCACCACAGGGAAATTCTGGAAATACTTCTGCATGTAGTTTTGATGGAGATCCCAAGACCCCTGAACATAGTTTAAATTATTTTTGCCTTGAAAAAGAAAATGGAAAAATAGGGAATCAGTCACCTTGTACTGAGAGCCTTCACAAGCAAGACAGCTTGCTGAGACATACCAGTAGCTGCAGCATCACTGGTTCCCCAAGGAGAAGCAGCCTCAAATCCTCTGATCCACTTGTTATTTATTACACTTTACCAAGAAAATCAGCTAGCATTGCTGGTAGTATTATGTCAGATACACCCATCTCTTTCCCTAGAGATAATAGAGGAAGCATGTATGATTGTTTAAGGTCTGAAACTCCAAGTGGAGCATATCCCTGTTCTAGTCAAAGAGATGTGTCTTGTTTAGATTCAAATCATTCCTTCTTAAGGTCAGCACCATTAAATGTTGCTGCAAGTAACAGAGAGAAACATGACCCCAGTCCTTTAACCAGAAGTCCTAATGATTCGGCAAGCAGCAGCACATCAGTTGAGCTGACAGACAGATGTAAACATCTAAGCAAAAGAGAATCCTCTGTATTTTCAGATTCTAAGGAAAGGGGAAACTGTTTGCAGAAATATAAAACTACAAGCACATTTACAGTATGTGTTGATGAAGATCATGTCAAGTACCATGAGCTAGTTTCAATTTATTACACGTTGCCACGGAGGCATTCCAAAACATTTTGTAACCTCTTTAGGGATAATGCAGAGGATGCAGACTTATCTCTTCCCAACGAAAACTCTCAGTCACCAAGAATACGAAGGAAGAAGAGTGAAGGTCACGTGAGTTTAGCAGATGTTTTTTTCCCCACTACTTTGGAAAAAGAGGTGCCTTCCTGTTCTTCTGACCGAGCACCTTCAGCTCCGGTCACACCTCAGAATGTAGAATCTGTAGTTCACCGTGAAGAAGAGAATTCCCACTTATCTCCTGGCTCCCAGAAGGTATGTACTTCCAAGCCAGTGAGCATGGTAAATAATGACAGTTCAACAGATCTTTCATCAACAGATTGTGTACTTTCTGACGTGGCAACAGAAGACATTTCTTTATGTGGTCCACAGTCGATTGCAGTAGTGGCTAACTCGGGTAATGGCCTTTCTGATGCATCAAACAACCAAAATACAGAAACATACCCAAAAGAAAGGAAGGAAATTTCTCAAACAGCCACACCACTAACATCCACTTTACCAACCCCTCCCAAACCAAGCAGACCTTTAGAGAATCCCTTTTATTCTGCTTCAGTAAGTAAGAGTAGCATACAGAAGGGAAACTTTGCAAAGTGCTCTCAGCCTGCTCCAGTAAGCACGAATAAAAATCAGAACAGTTTGATTCTCCACACGAGAGAGAAGGGTTCTCGTGGAAGGATCCACGCAGTGTGTGCTGCTGTGCCACTGCCGCCTGGGGAGGACAAAGGCAGGGGTAGTACCAAAGTGAAACACGGAGTAAATTTCCCACACCAAACCACCCCTCTGTATAATAACAAAAGCGGCAGACTGCAGTTAAGAGCTGGCAGTTCAAGAAATAATGCAAACAATGTAAGCTCTTGTAGCAAAGTGTTTTCGGAATCTCAGAAGAAAGCATTTGAGATAAGCACGGCTTCCAGTGCTGATGCACTGCTTCAGCCAGATGAAGTGGTTAGTGCAGATACAGGTGAGTTAAAGAATTCCAAAATTAAAAAAGAGCAAAACTTGCGGAGTGCTCAAACGGATAAAGACTGTAGTGGTTTGCAGGCATTAGGGAAGCGCAGTGAGGGCAGCCTGGATGTTAACAGTAAAGACAAAGTCTTCAGGGTCACACAAAACCAAAAATTAACACAGAATGTAGAAAATGAGAACAAGCTTCTCTCCGACTGCACGAGAGACAAAATCAAAGATATAGAAAAAAGGAAAAACAGGCCTTCGATTAAAAATAAACTGGCAGCTGTTTGCAAAACAAGTCGAAAATTTTCAAGTAAAAATTTACCTCCCAAACCACACATAAGTAATATTTTTTCACAGAATGATGGAAATGCCACTTGTTCAGAGGTGAGCATGGCCCCTGACTCACTGATTTCAGCAGATTGCCATCAGTCACTTCTGCAGTCCGAAACCAAAAATCAGAATGACAGTCCGGACTCTGCCAAGAATACACAAATACCAAAAACAGCTGAGATTAATAAGAGTGAAAATGTGAATGATCCTTCTTTACTTGTTAACAACTTAAATTGGAGGTCTCTTAAAAGCTCATACACCCAGAAGGAGGCCACCAGTTCCAAAAGACCTACAGCAAAAGTGGAAAATAGGCCAAGTCTTACAACCCTGTCTCCAGATAAAGCATTAGCCACAAGAAATAAGAATTCCCAAGCACCTGATCTAAGGTTAGAAAATACAAGCCAGCCCATCTCACCCAGCGCTACTGCATTGGACCCAACTGATGATAAAAGAAGAGCTAACAGCAGTGCTTGCACTCCTCCTTCGCCCCTTTTAACTGACAAAAACTCAAACATGTTTATAAATGATTGCTTGCAGGCAGACATATGTCCAAAGCAGAACTTGACTTCTCAGGCAGTGCTTACTGAGCGTCAGAATGCCTCTGAATCCAGCAGCTTAAGAAATGCAAACTTGCATAGCCAACTGTTGCGCAAGGCTTGTGCGAAAAATCAGCATGAGCGTCACTTTTCTGAGAGTATTTGTGCTCAAGATTCCCACGAGACCTTTGCCTCTGGAAGCAATATTCTGCCAAAAGACAGAGTACATGGGAAGAGATGCAAATCTTACTCAGAGGTGTTGTCCTGTGATGAAAATGAAAACTGGGCATTGGACGAGGAAAGGTGTCACAGTACGAGGAATCTGATGTATCCTTCTGTTGAATTTGGTATATTCGGCAAAGAACAACAATTGGCTTTCCTGGAAAATATCAAGAGGTCGCTCACAGAAGGGCGATTGTGGAGACCTTGTCTTCTTAACAACCCAAGTGCTTTCCGAGATGGAGAGACCCCTTCCATAAATAGAACGGAGCTTTTCAGCTCGAGTTCTGCTGGAAGCAAGGTATCCTCTGCTGCTTCATCACCCCAGGAGCTGCCTGACGTCTATCAGGATGACCCAGCTGCTTACTCAGACTCGGACTCTGATACCACCACGGATGATGAATATTACCTGGACGAGATAGATAAAGAATCAGAACTATGACCGCCTGCTGTGCATAGATGGCGAGATAGTTCCTGGGCAGGCAGAAACATGTAGAATTCTTTGAGCCAGTTCTAGTGCTGCTATAGAACAGCACCAGAATAGATAAATTCATACTCTAGCTACATTTTCTCACAAGTCTTAAGAGCAAACAACAGGTTACATTGCTGATAAGCGTTTTTCCAGCTCTCCTCATTTACCCAACCAAACACAATAGTGCTGATCCATCCCACCTTGCCAGCGCCCACACAAAATGCTCTAGAAGTGAATAACTTCACAGCAAATTTCACTGCTGGAAAACTGCGAAACTGCTGACACAGATGAGCATGGAAATGCCTTTCAGATGTGCATGCTGGGAGATGCACAGCTGACACAGCTTTGGCTGCAGTTCAGATGCATGGCCAGGCTTCTGCCTTTGACTCAGGAACACATTAATTTGGATTAATGATCAGGCACTTTAAACCATGCAAAATATAAAAAGATTGACCCTGTTTATTTCCCATACAAACCCGATGGTTTGAATCTGAAGCTATTCTAGCAGTGGAGAATAAACGCAACAGATGCCCCTGGGGCTGCCCTGAGCCGGGCTGTGCCCGGTGAGCCGGTGCTACTGCTGCGCAACACACACCGGCCTTGTTGTTCCACCAAGTAAATAAAATGGGTGAAAAATGCCCTTTACCCTTTGCTCACTTACTTAATACCTCTTTCTGGTAATTTCCCAAAATTCCCACTGCCACCATGGTACTTTCTGTCCTTTGAACCAAAAAGCTGCAAATGGTTCCCCGTGGCTGTTGGTCAGCCGCACTGATAGATGTGGTGTTATAGCTCAGAGCCACAGTGCACCCCTGGCCATTCCGTTCTCACTGAGCTTTGATCTGTTTCCGTGTGAGATCACAGCAGCTTGCTGAGCCAGCAAATAGTATTTTTAAATAGTTTTACATTTGTTACTACTTTAAAAATTTCACATGTGGTCTAAAATGCTGATCCGTATTTTTGATACACTTTTTCATTTGATAAAACTTCTGCAGGACTTAATTATATTTTTGTAACTGGAAGGACAATATCCTGATTTTCTCAAATAATATATTATAAACAAGCAGTGCTTGTCTTGCTTAATGCTCTACAAGAAACTAAAGATGAAAATATTATTAAAAGTAACTGGTATCCTTATTTTTTATATGTAAACTTCGTTGAAGAAGTGGGTCTCTAACTCAAATGTGTACTGACATCTAAGTATTATTGCTTTATACTGGGATAATTTGTCTTTTATTGTACATAAAAGGGCTAATATAAACTGTATATTTATAGTCAGAATTTATCTCTATGATATGTCTGTTTTGGAAGAATGTAAGCATATGCTGACATATGCAGTATTAGAAGGCAGTAACTACTGTGTAACTGTAACCTTGTAAAATGTCCTATTCTAAGGAGGAATTATGTTTTTCTGTAAATGGTTCTATGTGTTCAGGATCCTGTAGAGTAAGACAGTGAAGCCAGCTGAGTGCCTGATGGTACGTTTCTGCAAAATGTTGATCTAACAACTGGGAAGACCAACCTACGTAACTTAAAGGATAATAACATATATTTTTACAAGAGAAGTAAATATTCATACAGTCTTACTTGACTGGAAGTGGATGGCTTAGAACATTTTTATTTGTAAATATTTTCTACTTCTTCAGTAGAAGTATTAAGAAGGATTAAGTTCTCACCTTGTTGGCATAAAAGATGTTTTTCATTTGCTTTGCTGTTTGTGTACAGGAAACGAGGTGGCTTAATTTAATGTAAGCAAATATAGAAAAGTGGCTTCTGATAATAAATCAGTTGTGCAATTAAGCATCCTGTCAAGGAGCTGTAATTGAATATTGACACTGAATGATGGTATTCTGTAAAGCAGTTACACGAGAGGAGGGAGATAAATCCTTTGAGTAGCCATTAGTTCCATTCAGTTTGGCAGAACCAGATTTTGATACCTTCACTCTTCCAAGCTTTTACTTTGGCAAAAGTATATATTCTATACATGCACATAATTTATAGGATTTTCATATCTAAAAAAACTTGTTTGCAATAAACTTTATTCATATGAATGAATATATTGGTACTGTGTTTATTCTTTCACTTACTGGGAACGCTATGGACTATTTATCCATTCTGTGTCCAGGCCTAGGGCCCCCAGCACACAAAGGATGTGGAGCTGTTGGAGCAGGTCCAGAGGAGGACCACAAAGATGATGAGAAGAGCATCTCTCCTGTGAACAAAGTTTGAGAGAATTGAGCTTGTTCAGCCAGGAGAAGGCTCAGGGAGACCTCATTTCTGCCTTCCAGTACTTGAAGGGAGTGTATATACAGGAGGGGGAGAGACTTTTTATGCAGTCTAATACTGATAGGACAAGGGGAGATGACTTTAAGCTTAAGAGGGGAAATTTTGGTTAGATATTAGGAAAATATTCTTTACTCAGAGGGAGGTGATGCACTGGCATAGGCTGCCCTGAGATGTTGTGGATGCTCCATCCCTGGAAGCCCTCAAGGCCAGGCTGGATAGGGCCCTGGGCAGCCTGATCTGATCGGTGGCAGCCCTGCCTGTGGTGGGGAGTTGGAGCTGAATGATCTTAAAGGTCCCTTCCAACCTAAGCCGTTCTGTGATTCTATTATTGTTGGCAGAGTGCTGCTGGTTGCAGTTGTAGAGGTTTACAAGGGTAAACCATTGGTGGCCCGTCACACCACTGTAGGCAAGGTGGCTGGAAGGCAGTGGGCCCTGCATCACACACACCGGGACTGAGAGGGGACCTGATCCAGGTCTATAAATATCTAAGGTGTGGGAGGCAAAGTGGTGAGGCCAGACTCTTTTCAGCAGTGTGTGGAGACAGGACAAGGGGAAACGGCCAGAAACTGGAGCATAGGAAGTTCTGCACCAGTGTGCGCAAGAACTTCTTTACGGTGACGGTGATGGAGCACTGGAACAGGCTGCCCAGGGAGGCTGTGGAGTCTCCTTCTCTGGAGATATTCAAGACCCGCCTGGACACCCACCTGTGTGACCTGGTGTAGGGAACCTGCTTTGGCAGGGGGGTTGGACTCGATGATCTCTGGAGGTCCTTTCCAACCCCTATGATTCTGTGATTCTGTGATTCTGTGTGATGCCGCTGAGATGCACATCTTTGCCTGCATTCGTGCTGGCTTGCAGCACTCAGCAGCTTATGAGCTTGTCAATTACCAACTGCCTTTAGTCTCCTGCCATTTGATGAGTCTCTGGTATGCCCTTTTCCAACAGCAGTAATATTTTTACAGGAGACATGTTAATGCCTTATAGAGCCATATGCCTGTAGCTCACCTTTAGATGATACTCCATGTGGAGCCAAGAGTGGTATTTGATGAGTAGTTTTACAAGGCAATGAGATCCACGTGAAAAACACTTCAGCCAGAATTAGACCTTGCTGGAGACTGCCTGCCACGTGCAGCGTAATGGTGTGTGAGACTCACTGCTGACTGTGAACCTTAATTACTACAGCCAGCCCGAGTGGTACCCAAGCTCAGTGACACCATCCCTCAGCCTGGTTTCGTAAGGAAACACAGTTTCTGTGCTACAGTTGTGTTTATGTCTTTATCTTGCTACACCCTTTACATCACTCATATTGCCAGAAGACCTGTGAACTTACCAACAAATCTGTGACACTGGAAGGAAGGGGCAGAGAACCCCTGGTTTAATCACAGCAGTGCTCGGACTGGGAGAGAGCTGAGGTCTCTGGCTCAGTCTCCTGCTCACAGAAGCTCAGCTTTGAGGTCAGACTAGGTTGCTCAGGGCAACATCCAGCTGGAGCTTGAAACCTCTGTGGATGGGGACTGCACTGCCTTTCTGGGCAGCCTGGGCCAGTGGGGAAAAAGCTTCTTATATCTGGGTCAAACATCTCATTCGGTTTATGCTTGTTGTCTCCCCATCCTCCTGTCCTGCACCACTGTGAAGAGCCTATGAAAGTGCCCTTCTTCCAGAGAAAGGTTGTCTCTGCTGCAGGCTGAACTACCCACCCCCTCCAGCCTCTCCTCACAAAGCAGGAGCTCTGCCCCCACCATCTCATTGGTCTCACTTGAATTTGATCCAATTAATTGATGTCTTGCACTGGGGAGTCCAAAAGTAGCTGCAGCATCCAGGCGCACCCCTGCAAGTGCAGAGTTGAGGGGATGACCACTTCCCTCAGCCTCTCATCACACTGCTGTTGGCTGTTATCGCTGCGAGGACTGGCTGCTGGCCCATGTCCCACTCACTGCCCACTGGGGCCCCAGGGCCTTTCCCGCAGAGCTGTTTCCAGTCAGTCACTCCCAGTCTGTACCAGCACAAGTGTGCCTCCATCGTAGTCAAGGCATCAGGAGGCCCTGACCCTTTCTCTGGACGTCTCCTCGCCCTGCCCACAGACCAGGACCCCATTAGTCCCTGACACAGGGACACCATAGGATGTCGATTTCCAACTCCCCACTGCCCTGCTCTGCCTGGCCATGTGCCTAGCCAAGTCAGGCCCCATCTGCAGGCTGATGTGGCCCAGCCTTGGCCAAGCCCTGTTTCCATGGCCCTGCAGCTGTCCCAAGGCTGGGTCTGACTCTGGTTCACCTCACCAGGCCTGATCTTGATCTACAGATCAGGAGCCTGCCCTAGTTACCAGGCCTGATGCTGGGGATGAGCACCAGAGAGGGATGCCATGCCATTGCTCTCATCCTCAAGGAGAAGCCTGCTCTTGCCATTCCCTGACACCCAGGTGCAAGACTCTGTTGGATGTCCCAGCTGGTACCTCCAGCCTGCCTAGTTCCCTTGGGATGGCAGCCCTGTCCCTGAACGTGCCAACTGGTCCCAAGGTTTGGTGTCATCTGCAGACTCACTGACAGAGTATGCCATCATCCCATCCCCAGCCAGGTCCCTGTGGGACTGCTCGTTACCAGCCCCCAGGTAGAGATGACCCATCAACCACAGCCTCGTAGCCCAAACAAGCATTTGGACAAATTTTTAACCATCCAGACCATAACATCCTAGCTTGGATACAAGACCATTATGTTAGCCAGTAAAGTCTTTGCTAAACTGAGGACCTCAAGTTGCACCAGGGAAGGTTCAGGTTGGATATGAGGAAAAATTTCTTCTCAGAAAGAGTGGTGAGACACTGGTACAGGCTGCCCAGGGAGGTGGTGGAGTCGAGGTGTTCAAGAAATGTGGACATGAGGCACTGAGGGACGTGGTTAGTGGGCACGGAGGGGATGGGTTGATGGTTGGGCAGATGATCTTAATGGTCTTTTCAGCCTTAATGATTCCATGGAATTCAAGGTAAACGGCATGTGCTGCTCTGTCCTCACCCTCAGCCCCAGCCATTCCATTGCAGAGGTGGTTGGGTCAGGCAGGCATGGTTGGCCCTTGGTTGGTACACACTGACTGCTTCCAGGCACCACCTCTGCCCAGAAATGTGGTGAAGAGGGAAAGGAAAGCAGCAAGCAGGGAGGGACTGGTTGGCCAGTAAGCAAATAACTCCGAATTAACACTATGTGTGTTTTCTCTTGCCCACTGGGATTGTCATATTTGGTATGCTGCTGGAGGTCTGCGGTTACCTGGGGTGAGGGAGCTTGAGAGACCAGAGACAAAGGCAAGGAGGAAATCAGACTCAATAACTCCACTTTCAAAGAACCTGTTTGTCACAGTCTGTATGCATGGAGACTTGAGGTTCATTATATTCAAAAACAAGCAGCATTCATTCATTCTCTCATTGTTTTGCATCTGAAAAATCCAGGCTGGCACAGAAGCTTCCTTTACCTTCCTTACAGTCTTATGAGCCCCACATCAACTGGCACCTTCACTTCCTCACAGAATCATAGAATGGGTTGGGTTGGAAAGGACCTTTAAGATCGTCCAGTTCCAACCCCCTGCTATAGGCAGGGACACCTCCCTCTAGACCAGGTTGCTCACAGCCCCATCCAACCTGGCCTTGACTGCTTCCAGGGAAGCAAAGACGCTTCTGGTAAAAAACATACAACTTTACGAGACAAACCATCAGGCGTGTTTCCCGTTTCCACCATGTTAAACTTACAAAATTGCTTTGTTTTGCGAAATTTTTAATTTTCTAGATAACAATGCCACTTCCCCTTCCAGCGCTGACGGGACCCAACCGCAGCACGCAGAGGGCAGGAGCCCAGGGCACGCTCCGGCTCTGCTCTGCGGCTGACTTACAAACAGCACCGGTAACGCATTGCTGGGGGAAACCAGCTACTTCTTCACGGAGCCCCGGCTCGGGGCGGGCTGCGCTGCCACTCAGCTCCGGGCCTCGCCCTGCCCCGGCCCCCTCGGGCCGCCCCGCAGGGCGGGGAGCGGGCGGGGGGAGCGGGGGACGCTGGGCTGGATGAGGAGGGGGTCTCCGAGGGGGGGTTGATGGGACTGGAGGCTGTTTCCCCGTTACGACCATCCGGGANGGTGCCGGGGCCGGCGGCCGGTGAGGTGGAGCGGGGCGGGTGCGGCGGCGTGCCGAGCGGTGCCGAGCTCACGGCCGGCCCTGCCGCTTCTCTGCCCCGGAGGAGGCCCCGGCCCCGGCCCCGCTCCAGCGCGGCGCGGCCATGGGCAGCCGGGGCTGCGCGCTGTTGCTGCTGGGCGCCGCTCTGCCGCTGCTGGGCTCGGCCGCCGTCAGTCCCGAGCAGAGCCTGGCGTGGGGCCCCGGGCTGGAAGCGGGGCTCGCCCTGCCCGTGCGCTACTTCTACATCCAGGCGGTCAGCGCGACCGGACGCAACTTCTCCCGCTCTCCCCCAGGTACCGTGCGTGTGCTCGGGGCTGCGCTGCGGGCTGCGCGCCCTGCCTGGGGCGGCGGATCCGCTCGGCCGCGAGGAAGCGGTCGGAGCCGCCCGCCGTCCCGTCCCCTCCCCGCCTCGCTCTGCCGACCGGCCGGGACCCGCGGCGATGCTCCTCGCGCAGCTCGCAGCAGTCCTGGAGCTGAGCACGGGAATCCCAGTGCCCCGTGCACAAGTGCTAAAGCATTCTCCTCGCCCCTGCCCACGCTAAGCTCGCTTCGGCTTTCTGCTCCAGTAAGCACAGCGCTCTGCTGTTCCACCGCTGCTCCGTTAGCAAGGAGTGCTTCCCATCTCCCATTCGTTCAGCCCGGCACTGAGCGGGGTGGGAGTTTTGCTGGCGAATGCTTGCTTCTTCGGGTCAACCTTCTCCTGGGGGCTGTCATTTAGGGTAAAAAGGACTGCTGCATCTCGGGTTTTGTAGTAAAGATACCTGAGATTATGACCAAGCAGAGGGTCAAGGTGCTAATCCTTACAGGGCAGAGCTAATTAATTGACATTCATGGCCTCTCATAGCCATGCAGGAGCCTAGTTCCTGCTCTTGGTTAACAGCTTCAGAAGGCTGCTGCGTGGGAGGTCAAGGAATAGGCCAAGTAATTGAAAACAGCCAGCATTTACCTGAAGTTTTCTCACATGGTTGATGATAACACACAGCGCAGGGGCTGTGCCTTCAGCCCGGCAACAGCCCAGGCCTCCGGCTCGGGCCCCTGTCCGGCCCCTGTAGCAGCATGGTGCTGGGCTGCAGTATGGCTCTGTAGCAGCACCCCAGGACTGCACACTGACTGCCAGACCAGGGCTGGTCTCAGCCGTGCAGGACTCGAGCAGCAGTTCCTAAAGGTAAAAGGTGTGCAGCTCTGCTTGCTCTCCCTGCAGGTATGAGCACTGCGAGAGAAGCGGCGTTGAGAACCTCATTTTGCTCTCTGTAGCCCGTGTTTATGCTAATAGAGCCCGCCATCTGGCACAGGGTGCTTTCCACGCACGCTGTGGGCCTGCAGCCACCAGTCCCAGTGCGTGCGGGATGGCTGCGGGGAGCGGCAGTGCCAGCCCCACAGCGCTGCCAAGGAGCGCTGAGGAGAGCGCAAGGGATCCATTAATACTGTGGTGGTGCCATTGGCCACATTCCAGTGCATGAGCACTGTTTAATTTACTCATGGGTTACAAGTTTCAGTTCTCAAATGAATGTTAATGTTCAAGTTCTATTTCTAAATTGTCAGTAAGTATTATAATTAATAATATTTATCAAGGCATTTCTTTTCAATATGAGCAAAATACATCTCAAAATATCCCTACTGGGATAAATCTGCATTATCATCTCCATTGCACAAGCAACAGTACTGTGACCAAGTGCTGCAGGTAAGGCTTCCCGTCTGTAAAACTAGGCTATTGAATTGTGTTTTGTGTGGGTTAGAATTTGGGTCAAGCTCAGTACTGGTGCCCAATATTACATGAAGGACAATCAGTAGATTTTAAATTTTAATATCTTTTGGAATATCAAGTCTAATCACCAGAACTAATGTGCACTATTGCACACAGCACAATGATTTTTACTTACAGCTTGCAAACTCTTTGAGCTGTCCTTTCAGGAAGTGATGCAGAATTCACTCTTTCCCTGGAAAGAGTTCCAAAGATAATAATTAAAAAAAAAAAATCACTGCTGAAATCACAGCTTTCAATATATACTGCATGGATTCTTCTTTGGATACATGGGTCGTAGAATCACAGCATGGTTTGGGTTGGAAGGGACCTTAAAGCCCACCCATTTCCAACCCCCAGCCATGGACAGGGCTGCAGCCCACCACCAGGTCATGCTGCCCAAGGCCCCATCCATCCAGCCTTGAGCTCCTCCAGGGATGGGGCATGCCTCCTTTGCAAGCTATACAAGAGGAATAAAACCCACATAAAGTAAGTTTCATCATCTGATTTACTTAAGGTATCCTATTTTGGTTGTGTCCATATCTTAGATTCTCTTCAGTGTAGGAGGTTTTTTTTCCTTAAAAAGCTGCCCCAGACAGGTTTTCAGGGTAAAATGAAAGTACTGGTGGTGAGGATTCAACAAGGACGCATTTTTCTTGTATCACCTCTTTGGACTGAGAAGAAGAGAAAAATGCGAGTGGAAGTACCCTGCTAACCTTCCTGCAATTAAAAAGAAAAAAATCAGGAAAAAACTGTTATAGTTCAGTAATGCAGTGCAGTATTTAGAGGCATCAGCCCCATCATGTATTGAATATTGTAAATCAAAAACAAAAATCTTACTGCCTCCGGTGCATAATTTCTATTAAATACTCGATCTCTTACCCCTCTCCCTTTTGGGTGAGACTGGCTTTTTCCTTTCCCAGTGAGCTTTGTTCTCAGGTCACCATTCCTTTATCAAATGCTTGCTGCATCTAAACCACCAGCAGCTAAAAATAATGTGTGCTTTGGGGCAGATCTGTACTTCCTTATGTATCTTGACCATCCAGTATATAACCAGCACGGAACAAAGACACTCACAGATATTTCCTGTTCATGGGGATGAAGAGATCGAGCCAAGTAGTATTTCACTCATGATTTCTCAGTATTGACTCATTTTTGTGATAACTGCAAACTTTGTTTTCTCTGGTAGGAACTCTATACTCAGTTAAAATGTTTTATAAAAAGAGCAGAAAAGAGGCAAAGACATAAAACCAACAGAAAACCATTTTTTCTTTGATTGTACTTCATGGCACACTCTGATTTCAGGGGTTCTTCATCCAAATAGTACTTTGTGATAGTTATAGAGAGAGGACGCACAGCTTGGGGCATCTGCCTCTAAGGAAGTTGGAAAAGGTGGTTGTGATTGGTAGTAGTGTGTAGGCAGAGATGTCCGTTACTCACAGGATCTAGCCAAACTCAAAAGGGGAGAGATTCTCATATTAAGACCTCTGGCAGCATTCAGTTAAATTTCTGTGTTTTTATTATCAAGTGTTGCATTACACAACTTAATTTTGCACAGAGCAAAGATGAGCTGAAGGGTACGTTTAGAAAGAACCTGACTACTGAAAAACAACTGCCCTGGGATTCTTTTGTTGGAACAAATACCAGCATGTTAAAATGTACTTTAAGCAGTCATGGAAAACATCTACTAAACGCTATTAAAATTATGTGTACAAGTTGTGATTTTTAAAGCTCCGTTGTTAGAAGTTTCTAGAAGGGGGAAGACAGTAAGTTCAAAAGTATTTCTCTGTACTCTCGTTCTTACTACCTTGCACTGTGCATCCCCTGCTTGAGGGCTTGAGGCAGTAAGACACAAGAAACTGAGCAGACCTTTGGTTTAAAGGCTGATTTATGGTCCATGATCATATAGACATTCTTAAATTTATCAGTCTGCTATATGTCATGTTGGAATGTAACTAGAGGCTAGATATCAAAAATACATGAAAGGAAACTGTATTTTTCTACTTCTCTGATAATGAGGCAGTTTGCAGATGCACTGAATCAAACTGTGGTGCTCACAAATTGTGAGTCAGTCTGTATGAGTTCTGCTCACATAGCTACAAGCTGTAGGGATCCAAGGCTGTGACAGACTTATAGATCTAAACCAATATAACATTCATAGAAATTGTTCTGGAGTTTAAGTCTGTTAGAGCTCCTTGAGCTACTTGCCCAAGGGAATTTCACACTGCATAACTTCACTGCTAGTTTATCTTCAGCTTGCCACTTAAGCAAGCAGGGAGTTGGCCTCTGGTCCTTCCTCTGACAAGGGTGGACAGAGTATCTGGAGCAACTCTACTGTTTGTCTATTTCTCAGAAGAGACAAATGCACTTTTGGAAGCCATTCTGGGCAGATAAATGAGGGCTTTTTTGTGATGGAGCTGCTGGCTACCAAAGACTCAAGAATCAGCGTTCCCTAGTCTGTGGTAGTGCTGCTCACCACACTGACATTCCAAGAAAGATTGAGTGCTTACTTCATAATGACTTTATTTCCTCAGTGTGTTGTTAAATGAAGAGATCCTGACTTGGTTTTTGGTATGTTTAGCTGACACGGACTTTGAATAGTAAGAAAACTGAGGGATGATTACAAATAATTTATATCTTATATTCTTCCATTTGAATGCAAAGCAGAGGAGTGTGTTCAGTCTTGAGAGATTCTTCTGCTGGGAGACGTTGACCGTATGCTAATTTATAGAGGGATCCACTCCGACAGCTGTATCTGGAAGAATCTGGGTTACTCAGGGTAACTGTTGTGAGGAGCCACGACATCTGTTGGCAGGAGACACACAGCTGAAATCACAAGGATTCAGCCTAATTTAATCTGGAGACTCTTGCACATAAATTGATTTCATCCAGTTTCAAGATCTAATGTTCTAAGAAAGATGTGACTAATCATTAAGTGACTGTTGTACTTACATCCTATGCGCACTATTTGTGGATGTAAATTACATTCAGATAAGGAACGTATAGAAATAAATGTAACATCTCAGTCTTTGGATGCTGTTGGGACATACTCAGATTTTAGTAACGGCTTGATTTTACTTGGAATTTTCCAGTTTAATTTCTTTCTATATGCTAGTTTGTGGCAATAGTCATTGCATGTATTTGGTTTCCAATGCTTAGACCATCAAATGTTGAAAATAAACAGTCCTCCTCCTCTTTTTTGAAGAACACAACTGGCAATGACCATGTGTGGCAGAAATAGGGGAAAGTAACAGATGTATCTTTATGTGTGCTCATGTTGTCCACAAAACATTCCAGTTAAAAAGTGAGGGTGCATTAATGATGAAATGCTGGTGATTTTCAAGCACAGGTCAGATGTCCAAGAAACATCTCTGCTATCACTCTCTTATCCCTGCTTTTCAGTAGCTGGGACTTTAAATATGCAAGACAGTCCACTGCAGCCCAAAGGTGAACAATTTGTATCTGACTCCTGCATGCTGCAGCTACCTTTCCACAAGCTGGCAAGTATTCCTTTCTCCTATGCTGTTTCAGCTTGCCTTTCTCTCTCTCTTATTCTAGAGAAGATGACTGTTCCTCAGAGCACTAACTGGAAAACAGAAGATTAAACCTAATCTTCAAAATTGTAGAAACCACAAGCTTCAAAATAGAATAGAATCATAGAGTTGCTCAGGTTGGAAAAGACCTTCAAGATCATTAAGTCCAACCACAAGCTAACCGTACTATCCTACCTGGTAGCCTTTCTTTCTGTGTTATAATCATTTTTAACTTTTTTATCTCCATCTACAGGTTTTCCATTTTTTAGGCATGTCATGATCAAGAGAGATGGCTAGAATGGCATTCTGTCGCTGGAGATGAACTTTACCAACTTGGTATAATCAAAAAATTTCCAGTGCAGAGTTTAATTAAATGCTATGGATTTCATCCAGTTGAAGTTTGCTCTCACCTTTATTTCATACATGGGATTCTAGTAGCTTAAAGTGCTTTTATCTGTTTTTATTTTCCTATTTCCAGGAAGAACACAATTTAAGGTGGTAATTAAAGCACTTTCTCCAAAAGAGATCACCAGAATTTACACTCCTCACCCTCTGGATAGAAATGATGGCACATTTCTTATGCGGTATCGGATGTATGGGAGTGTCAGAAAAGGGCTAAAGATTGAGATACTTTATGGTGATAAGCATGTAGCTCAATCTCCTTACATTTTGAAAGGTAAGGGTTTTTTTATATAATGTAACGTAGCTGCAGAGATGCTATGGGCTAATTTACTGCTAGAACTGAGAGATCAGAGGTTTGGTTGCTCATACTAATATAGTGTCATCACAAATGTTCCCCTCATAAGGAGAATAAGCAGTGACAATCTCTATTCACTGCCAAGTGACAGGATGTACACACATGTAGATTTCAGCTTCTGATGTTAAGTCTCTGTGTCTGGACACTTCATCTTCACTCTTGCAACCAGAAATTGATTTCTCCAGATTTTGTAAGAGGAATAAGAGAGGAGTGGTACTTTTACCTTTATTCAATCAGCAATTCACTTAAACATCTTCTGATTTTTATCTGAAGTAGAAATTAATACCTGCAAAAGTATTTTGAGTTGTCCCAGTACTTCATAATGTATATATCTCTGTGTGATTTCTGAACGCTGTGATCCTTCATAAAAACGAAGATAATATTTCTCTAACTAGGCTAGCGTTTAACTTTTTTCCCATGGCCCAATTTAATTCAATGCAGGTCTGTACAGTTATGTAAGAAGTATTTAAAAGCAGGGAAGATAAGGCAAATTTCTCTCATTCCAGATCTGCTTCTTTAGCTTACCTCTCTGTCTCTAAAATGGACAGCTGTTCAGCAAAGAAAAGGATAATAATATAATATAATAATTTCCTGGAGAGTCTTATTTCTTTTTAGCACTTGTTCTTCTAACCAGAATTTGGCTATGTTTTATTTTTGTAAAATGTCTTAAATACAAACTTAGAAACACTTTCAAGCTGAAATCAAACTGTCCTGAATCCTTACGGTAGTGGTTTGTCTTCCTTATGCTGATGCGTGTTTACCAGCAGCCATGATACTATGACACAGGACAGAACGTGTTTTGAGTAGAAGCCCGTGAAATAAGGGCTTTTATTTCATGCTCTGTGAGGCTCTTGTGTAAGGAGTCCTACTTCAGAAAGATAGGAAGGGTGGCTGATGGTGCATCAATGAAAGTACCTTGTGGCGAGATGAAGACTGCTGTATCAACGTTCTGATTTAGACGAAAATTGAAACTAACACCTGTGCTTTAGTAGTTACAGACAAATAGATCAATTCTAAATGTCCTCTCTGGCTGGCAGGCAGCACAAGAATGGAGCTTCATTTGGCAGATGATTTTTGCCCTCAACAAGGAACAAAAAATCTACTGTTTTCATTTCTGGAATGGATGTTGCAGTTTTCTCATTTCTAAAAAACGTCAAGCCACTCTGATTTCTGGATTCCTGTGCCCGTGTGTTTGGGGAATTATGATTGATTTAGAATCACAAATACAGACTCTCAGTGCTTGTTTTCTGCAGGACCTGTTTATCATGAATATTGCGACTGCCCTGAAGAAGACCCTGAGATCTGGCAGAATGTTTTCTCTTGCCCATCCCAGGAGCCTCAGATTACAAAGGACTTCATTTCCTTTCCCACCATTGACCTTCAGCGAATGTTTAAAGAGATCCCGTCAAAGTTCAGTCAAACAAGAGGTGCTATTGTTCATTACACAATTCTCAATAATCGCATCTACCGTCGTTCCTTAGGGAAATACACAGACTTCAAAATGTTCTCTGATGAAATGTTATTGTCACTGGCAAGAAAGGTATCACTTTTGATCATTTATGCAAAACTATAAATCATATTGCGATGTAACAGCACTGTATTTATTGTTATAACTTCAGATTTGTCATTGGTGTAGTGAGATTTCAAATTTTTTTCATCAACCTGACAGTATCTCTGTAGGAATCATACTAGAACTAATGTGTGGGATCAAAGTTTGATGTTAATTAAATTGATAGAAAATCTGTAGGAGCTAAGACCCAACCTTGTAGGCTTCCTGACCTCTGAAAGTGTTCATACTTCAATTCATACTTAATTGCTGGACAGAAATTTGAAATTAGAAACTTAAGATCATCTAAATCTGTAAAATCTTTGTTTATTGATTCTTCATCACATGAGAGCTGAGGGTTCTACTTAAGAGTGGCAAATAGCAGTGTAATTATACCTGTGTTATTATACTTTCTTGGGTATACATTTAGGTTCATCTCCCCAATGTGGAGTTTTATCTTAATGTTGGAGATTGGCCAGTTGAGTACCGAAAAGCCAACGATACGCCTGGACCTATACCCATCATCTCATGGTGTGGCTCTGTGGATTCAAGAGACATTGTGCTTCCAACATATGACATAACCCATTCAACTCTTGAAACCCTGCGTGGTGTCACAAATGATCTCCTTTCTATTCAAGGAAATACGGGTAAGTTAGAGATTGGATTTAAAAAGGGAGTTGTAATTCCATCAAAGAAGCAAGCTGCATTTAAATAGCGTTTGTTACAATCTTTAGTACACAAGTGTCTTGGGAGGTCTCTTAATAGAAGCAGTATGGTTTTCACAGAGTCTGTACACTTCCAACACTGCTACAAAGCAGGTGATTAATACAGATTTAGAGCCAAAATGTAAGAAGTCCAGTTCATGGTAATGGTGAATTTTAACTTAACAGTATCCAGAAGATAGCTACTGAAAGTGGCAGACTAGTACTATGCTGCAGCCTCTTTCAACTAAAAAAAAATTGTATAAAAAATAGCTCAGCGTGGGATATTCTGAATTGTTTTTCTAGCTTCAAAGGAAGAGTCAGCTGTACTGACAGCAGTCTTTTTCCCCAAGACATTCATGAATTCTTACGGATGATGCAGTTGACATGAACAGTAGCTAAGGAGTAAAACTTAAGTGAGATGTTTCTTTTTATTTGGATCTTTGGTCTTTGTTTTTAAATTAATTGTTTTTAAATTAATTGTTTTAGTTAGTTACATTATCAGTTTGAAGCAGTCTGTGTTTACTGATTTAGTACAGATGTTCTTCCAGTTATGACATGATGGTCCTACTCTACTCTGGTGTGTCTTTAAGGAAAGTCCCAGCAGAATAATGAAGGACACATATTTAGTGTTTTTAAAAGAAAGAAGGAAGCAGATAGGAAGTCTTCCAGGCTTTGCTAAATATCTTGAGGACACAGTATAGACGTTTTTTTCCTTTGTAAATCATCAAGTGACTTCTCAAAGACCTAACTAGATTGCTGGGTGACAAAAGTGGATTTCTCTAAAGAAAGTTTTGTTATTTTGTCAGTCTTTAGAGACAGAGAATTGCTTCAGTTATTATTTTACTTACCTAATTTGATTATATAGAAGAAGAGCTCTTGGAACAAGTCCAGAGAAGGACCACTAAGATGATCAGAGGGCTGGAGTACCTCTCCTATGAAGAAAGGTTGAGGGAACTGAGCTTGTTTAGCTTGGAGAAGAGAAGGCTCCAGGGAGACCTCATTGTGCCTTCCAATACTTGAAGGGAGCATATAAACAGGAGTAGGAACGGCTGTTTACAAGGGTGGATAGTGATAGGACAAGGGGGAATGGTTTTAAACTGAGACAGAGGAGGTTTAGGTTAGATATTAGGAAGAAGTTCTTCACACAGAGGACGGTGACACACTGGAACAGGTTGCCCAAGGAGGTTGTGGATGCCCCATTCCTGGAGGCATTCAAGGCCAGGCTGGATGTGGCTCTGGGCAGCCTGGTCTAGTGGTTGGCGACCCTGCACATAGCAGGGGGGTTGAAACTAGATGATCATTGTGGTCCTTTTCAACCCAGGCCATTCTATGATTCCATGATATAGCTTTCAAGATATTTGCAATATTGTCAAGTGTAAAAGCAGTTCTCCACTTTGCTTTTTAAAAGTTGTTCATGTTTCCAACCCAAAAATTCAAGCCAGAACTGGGAGTTTAAGCGCTGTGATTAATAAATGATTATGTGTTAACTGAAAGATCATGCCTGTTCTACCTTGTCTCTAAGTGTAATGTCACTGCCATAACAAGTTCCTATTCATAGCACTAACCATTTCGTAACTGTCTCATTACTGTTCACTTTCATCTTATCACTCAATGCTCATAGGCCCATTCTGGGACAACAAAACTGAACAAGCTTTATTTAGAGGTCGAGACAGCCGAGAAGAACGTCTCCATCTTGTCAAGTTATCCAAGGAAAATCCAGAACTACTGGATGCTGGAATAACAGGGTATTTCTTCTTCAGAGAGAAAGAAAAGGAGCTGGGAAAGGTTCCGCTGATGGGCTTCTTTGACTTCTTCAAGGTAGTAAGCAAATTATAGTCTCAGATTAACTTTGCTCTCAGATTCTTACTGAGTAATACAACAAGGCTTACTTTGGCTAATTCTATTCAGTAAACAAAACAACTGTGCTGCACTGGGAACACTGGTCCTTGCAGGGTAGCTAGACCACCCATAATCAGGGTCATTGCCACTACTCCTTCTTCATGGAGTCCCTTTGATAGAGTTCTTCAAGATTATTTTTTAAATAAATTGAGAAATTTGCTGACCATCAGGTTTTTTACTTGGAGTAAATATGAAAACAATGGACACAACTTGTGTATAAAAAGTAAAGGGGACAGAGTTCTGTAAAAGGTAACTACAACACATGGCAACAGAGGTTCTGCTCCAGAGATCATTGTATCAGAAGTGCTGGAACAGCCAAGAGTATCTGGCAGAGCATTGTATTCTTAGAATAACGTTTTAATTATTCTGTATAGTTTTAAGTGAGAATAAATTTACTCTTTTGAAGTGTAGGTTAATATTAATTCACTTACAGCCCTACCCCTTGTTCTGCCAAAGGACACTAAAATAAATAATACACATCAGGAAGTCCATGTGACACCAAGGTTCCTGACTGTAAGTCTTGGGCTGAAAGCAAATCTTTTTACTGTTATGTTACCAGAACACCATGAAACTAGACCTGCATTACACTAAAGCAGGTTTAAAGATGAGAACTAGTAAACGCAACTGTGTCTTGCCTGGAGGAGAAACTTTTGTATAGCCAGTGTTCCTATTCTGTTGCAAAATGTTTCCCTTTTTGTTTCCCTCTCTCTTCATATTGCAGTACAAATACCAGGTGAATGTTGATGGGACTGTAGCAGCTTACAGGTTTCCATACCTCTTGCTGGGTGACAGCCTAGTACTGAAGCAAGATTCCCAATACTATGAACATTTTTATACTGTATTGAAACCATGGAAACATTATGTTCCAGTTAAGAGAAGCTTGGAGGACTTGCTAGAGAAAATAAAATGGGCTAAGGTAAGTTTCATTACAAATTCAATAAATGAATGTGTTACAGTTTATCTTAGTTCTCTTTTTTATCTTAGTACTCTTCTTTTCTCCACGTACATGTTTTGCATAAGCTCTCTGCTGAGATCCTGGGATAAAAGAAGTATGTTTTGTTGTTATTAGGGGGGGCGCAGGCCTTAAGTCAAAGTAACTGTCTCTATTCAGGGATATACTTGCAAATTAATTTCAGGTATGTGTAGAAGGGTTTTTGTGAGTCAGAGCCTTTGTATACTGACTAATGTGAGTAATTCTCAAAGAAACGCCCAGAATCCTGGTTGCTACTGAATTAATTCTATCACTTTTTTCAGGATCTGACTAGAACAGAAGTTACTGCATGTTTGTTTGAATGTACAAAAGAACACTGCTCTATATAATCACTGCTCAGAATAAAAAAGGTTGGCATTCTGTGTGACTGAAAATACCATTTGTATTTTAAGCTGAACCATTAGGTTAAAAACACGGAAAAAATTCTTTTCTGACAGTACTGTAGTCCTTCATAAAGAATCAGATGAGAATGCTGTAAGCTTTGAAATGCACACCTAAAAAACCTGAGAAGAGTGCATAAATTGAAATGCATATACGGGCATTACCTACATCACTTTTAAATGTAAGTCAAACAGACGTTTCTAAAAGGAAAAGTTTAAACTGCGTAGAAGAGGCTACAGCTGCTTGTCTTCTGTGTAACTAATACACGTGGGAGATGTTGGAGCTGCTTTTGAAGAGGCTTGTGGCTTCAGCAAGACAGTGGAGCAATAGTCAACTTTGTTTTCGAAACTGCAGTTACCCATGAAAGGTGTCACCGATAGCCCTAAGCTGCCAATGGGAACCATAGCAGCCATCCAGGAGTTTCAAAAAAAAAAACCCAAATTTAAACAGTGTCCCTTTGCAGTGTACCAGCAATTGTAAGGAATCAGGTTTGAATAGCCCCTGTGATAAAATTACTTATGCTAGCAAGGCTTCGAGTAGCTCACTGATTGTTCTGGTATGTGCTGCTGTTTCTTCTCAATTTTCTAGGAAAATGATGAAGAAGCACAAAAAATTGCTAAAGAAGGACAGTCAGTAGCAAGAGAACTACTTCAGCCTCATAGACTTTACTGCTACTATTACAAAGTGCTGCAGGTTAGTACAATAGATTGTTTTATTACCTTTCCTCAACTGCTACCACTGCTGATGCTACGCATTTCATATTCAGTCCTTGCATCAAGAGCAGACGCTGTTTATATTATTCACAGGAGATCAATGTAAAGAACTTTGCTAAAACCTGTTATTAAAGAGGCAACCTGACATAGTAGTTGTTTTGCACAATGAGAGATTTATTTAATTTTTTGTCCCCATACTCCCAGTCAGATCTGTTTCCAGCGTCACTTGGTATATGGTTTCTAAAAGGACATAATCTGCACACAGCTTTCCTTCTTTTTTTCATTCATATTTGTCCCCTCACTCGCTGCTCTGCTGTGTTACTTAACAATGAATACATGGAAAAGAAATTCTGGAAATACAGCTTGTGAAGTGGTGAGGCGTGAGTGTAGAGTCACTGGCTCCCTAGCAGATGCAAATCTCCAGTGAAACTTAAGTTTCTGTTCTTTGGAAGTACTAATTGCTTTTTCCTCCTTTGCTGTACAGAGTTGGAGCTCAGTTTCAGTGGTCACAGGTTGACACAACGTTTGGCATTGTTCAGTGTTATCTGCATGAAGTGGTTAGAGGCACAAATAATGACAATATTCAAATTGACGTTAATCATAGGATATGGGAAAACATTAAAAGAGGTTTTCAGAGGCAATGTAGCCTATTAGTAGGTGTGTTAAAAAGACACCTTGTAAACAGATTGTAAACAATGACATAGGGACTGTGGATTAAGGCAGGCTTGTCAGTGGAAGGGAGGAGGAAAATTCTGTCTCATGAATTATACCTTGGTGCTTTCAGCATTCTTAAATGTTGTTTACATATTTCAGAAATATGCCGAACGCCAAGCCAGCAAACCTGAAATACGGGATGGAATGGAACTTGTACCTCAGCCTGATGACAGAGACTCAGTATGCAGTTGCCACAGGAAAAAGCCTTTAAGGGAAGATCTATAACTGTACCGGATGGAGAAAATCACCCACTTACAATGCAAGAATTTAAATAGGATTTAAGCTGTGAAATCTAAGACACTTAACGCACTAGCAGACAATCTTAGTTATGTATTCTTATTGTATTTACATATCTTTTTTCACACTGACTGTGGTCTGCAGTGTTGGTTCCCACAGTTTTGTCTCCATGACCACCACCAGGCAGATACTGAGCCTGTAATGGGGAGTGTTCAGGGGACTTGGTTTGTGTACTGCATTATCATGGAAGAAGAGTGGAGTGCTGCTCATGATCCAAATGGGGCCCAGATACCAAAGTTTTGTGAGGAACTAGTCATCCAAAAGAGATCTCCCATGAGTCAGGGCAAGCTAATTTAAAGGAGCATTTGCAACATTCTAAAGCAGTGTTATGATTTTTTCATAAAGCTTACCTCAGTTTTAGATTTATTTCTTGTATTCAAAGCAATTTTTTAACTAGATAAAGAAAAGTAATATTTGAGATTTACAGATATCAAATCTGGTGTTGCTTTGAGATCATTTTGTGGTATATGATGTAACAGAATAGGAACACGATTTAATGTTTATCAGTTTCAATGAAAAACTGAGAGGAGGGGGAAAGATCAGAATAGTATTTTTGTAAGCACAGAATCATGGAATCAAAGGGGTTGGAAGGGACCTCTGGAGATCATCTAGTTCAACACCTCCCTTCTAAACCAGGTTCCCTAGAGTTGACTGCACACAGTTGCTCTGAATCACCAAAATTAAATTCTGCTTTAGACTGTGTAGCTATCAAAACCATCACAATCGTGGTGCTCTGAGTGCCAGCACACCACTCTGAAGTCCTATTCCTTGCTATTGACCATGTCCCTGAATATAGGTACAGACCCATAGAAGGACTTAGCAACTTCAGGGACAGATGAAATATTAGTACAGTTACAGTCTATGCTATTGAGTATACTTGAGTATTTGTGCATCTGAAATTTGTTAGTAAAGTTTTAGACTACTTAGTTTTACTTTGCAGTAGGGCTAAAGATGTCACTGTGTTTTTCACTTGGGTTTATGAAATACTTTTCCTGTGCCTAAGTCCTCAAATGGAGCTTATCCATTTTTCTGAATTTAGATAAAACCTACCTAATCTAATACTGAGAGCACTGAATTCAGTGGACAGCAGATAAGCTACCATTGTTTCAGTAGAAAAACCTATGCTGCATTTTCTATGTAATAGTTGAGGGGTTAGAGGCCATACTGAGCAGTGGGGAAGATAACTTTGTTCTCCTTGATTTGATTCAAAGATGAATTTCCAAAGTGCCTTAGGTCCAGACAGGAGACGAGTTCTTCAAGTCTTCCACTGAAGTTGTGAAGCCACAAAGCTAATGATAGAAAATTCATAGGGCCCGAAGGAGCTGGCCATCCTGCAGCAGTAAAATGTACCTTCAGGTGGGATGAAGGAAGGATCCTTGTCCTAGATGCTGCTCCCAGTGGCTCTGCTCATATTTACCCAAGAAACTGTCTATTTCAAAATGTATGTAAACAGTCTTGGAAGGAGAGACCTATGCCAAACCTTCCCACTCCCGCCATGGCGTTCACTGACCAACAAGTAACATCTGGCTTCCAGACTCAAAGTCAGCTTGTAGATTTCTGGTAAAAATCCATTCAAAATTGGTACTTAATTAAATTCAGATTACTTTTGTAATCAGAGCTGTGAAAAGCAGCAAAGGTCAACAGGAAAATATACGTATGAAATTAACCATGAGTTCAACTGGGCTGAAATCATCCAAGCAAGGTAAGTGCCGAAAGCCACCTGCATCGCCAAGCCCAATACCTCTCACCTTATTTGTAAGTTTTCTTCCAGGAGGAAAACACAGATATTTGGTGTTTGCACAGTGACAAAACTGCAGTAAGAAAACACAGGTTTTCAGAATGCCTCAGCTTTTAACTCTGCTTTTAACTCTGTGGCATCTGTGTTCTTCCGACTCAGCTACACTCATATAATGCCTTACTTGAATATCTAGTTCTCTTTGTGCGAAAAGGAGTAGAAACACGATTGTGGACTTAGCTAATTGCTTAGATGTCTGGAGTTCAGTGCTGTATGCTTCATACGGGTTTCATTCTTGCATATGACACTGCAACACTGCAAGTTACTCTCATAAAATATATGAAAAAAGATCTGTACAAGAACAGGAAGAAAAACAAGATTTTCTGCATGCTAAATGTGGAAAGAATCTCAGGTTTCTAAAGAAACTGTTCCTCGGTTATTTATTGCACTATTCTGGTTAAGAAAAAAACCTGGAACATCTTTTCTACCCATTGACATATTGTTCTGGTTCTAACACCAGTATAAATAGTGGCTGTATTTTTATTTTGGCATGGCAATCAGTGCTAGGACTTCATCCTATAAATACATGCTCAGCTCATCTGACAGAAAATTTCTGCATCAAAATTCAGAAACACAGTTCCATTGCTAAGGTGACACTCAAAACTGGGTATGTGCTCCTCTTTCCTTCTCTTTTTACAGTCATTTTTACTGTACTATATGATCTGAGATGATCCGTTATCTGCATTTTTTATTCATCACAATTTATGAAGTGTTGTGCTCAGGAAAGGCAATTATGCATACCAGACAGCTGAAGCAAGAAAAGTTTCCCCTTGCACACGTATTTCAAAGCAAAAATCTCCACATGATCTGCTTATATTCTAAAAAACATGAGGGAATGGAAGGAGTCATGATACATACGCTAGGGTTCTTTGCAAACACGTGTGTAGGAAAACTTGCCTGGCTTGAAGCATGAGTATTTCAGACTGGAAGAAGAAGCAGATAAAGCCTATATGGTCATGGATATAAAAAAAGGTGAATATTTTGTCCCTCTTTTTTTTTCCTTCAAAGACAGGGAAAAAAAATCTTCTAAGTTCTTTGCCAAAAAGACTCCCTTCAAAGCTGAGACAAGTTTTTGACAGAATGACTTAAAGATGTTTTATAGCTTAGAGGCAAGCAATACCGTAACGAGTATGAATACATTTCATCTTGCCAAAATTAAAAAACAGTAGACACACAGTAGGGTAGAACTTCCATTAAATGTGCTTTGTCATTTGAGAAAGTCTGGTTCAATTTATAACTACTGATCTTCTAAAGATGAAGGTATGGCCTCTCTTGTTTTCACTGGTGGTACTGGATGCACTTTAACCTGTAATGATGAGCAATCACAACAATTGCACCTCCGGGCCAGAAAGATGTCAGATCTATTTTAGTTCGATGGCAGGATGATATTTACTGGCCTGGTGTTACAGGAATTGCTAAATATTCAGTAAACCCTGTTTGTACAAGTAAAGTGTAGCACAGATGTTGCACAGTATTTTAAGCTGCATGTATACACTAGATTTTCTGTTATTCTCTAGTAGTTCTTGAACAGCAGTGAGTAGATCTCTACTACACCTAACAGTAGCTTTGTACAGTGAATACTCCAGAAAATTCATCCTTTTATATTGTGCTAATATACCTAAACACCCACATTTGGAAATACCCAACATCAATTTCATCTTGAAATGAGAACCAGTAAATCACGATCTGTTGACCATAGCAGGAATATGAATTCAGCACATTTTTAGACTGTTTTTTAAGATTTACATGGAGATAACTCATACATTCGTTTCATGACAGTATTGTTCCAGATCCGCCTTGTAGATTCATAATTAAAAAGCCCTATAATCAAAGGTTGCCTGATGGAATGTTAGATTCAAGCATCCAAGCTGACGCCCCGACATTTATTACATTAGAAAGTAAATGATTTAGTTAGGGAGGAGAGCTGATAGGGAAAACATACATCACCTGTTTGAGCATGTTTGAGGTAGCTTGCAAAGAAATGATAATAAGGAAAAGAAGCATTACATAAACCTAGGATATTATCAGCTCCTTTGCAGCTTCAGGTTTTCAAAAGTGTTCTGAAAGGGCAGTGATGAAGTACAAGAGGTTGTATGAATACATTTTAGTTCACCAGATTTAAACACTAGAATATGTCTATGGATATTTTTATAGCATTTTAATGAGGTTTGTGTTTCAAGTGGTTGATAATGTAAGAAAAACTGTACTGTAGGTGGTTATGGCACTTATTTTGTATTTTGCTGTCAGAATAAGGGTAAAGGGATTATTTTGCATATCTGTTTGAAGACACTGGGGACATTTGTAGCACATGCCTTAATCCAGTCCCATCACGTGAGTGATGATAAGCAAGAGATGTATTAACAAAAGTGTGGCCAGTAGGTCAAGGGAGGTGTTTCTTCTCCTCAAATTGGAAGATGTGAAACTTCAGCTGAAGTACCATATTCCATCAACATGGAAATCTGCTGACAGAGAGAAAACGGGTTAGGCTGAAAGCTGGGTTTGCTTCCAAGTGATGACGTTTTTGATTCCTATGTCAAAATCTTGAGCTGTTACTTCAGGAAAACATTAATTTTATCAGTATTGTTCACTTCACTGAGTGAATTATGGATAGATATACATTTAATAACACCAATAAAACCCCAAATCAAAGAAAACAAAACAAAACAAGTGCTCTAGTGGTAAAAGTTGTTACTCTTTTAAAGAAAGATAGGTGATACAGATACTTTGGTACATACTTTGTACTGAAGACGTGAACTGAACTTAAGCAAAATAAATTCAAAGGGATCCTACAGGGATAATCTACACTTATAATGAACTCCAAAACCAGATAACTCACAACAGTGAAATTAAGAGTCAGAGTTACACATTAAAATTTCATCATCTGATGTATAACATAAAGAAGAGTCAAGAAAACATCTTTCTTCTGACATAACCATTCAAGCAAAATCCAAAAAGAGATTTAACTTATTCAATCAGGTGTCCTTAAAATGGTTTACTTCTGATATTTAGTAAAGCGATTTGTTTTAAAAATGACAAGAACTTATGTTGCAGATACAAGATACATCTCTGCCAATAAATTCTGCTTTTCTCTGTCTGATGAGCATTGCTACTTCAATGTGGACCCACCAAACAAATCCAGTATGCCTTCTCACATCACAGTTATTTCATCTTATTTACATACTCTGACATTTTCTCTATTTCCTTTACAATTCACTCGTGTCAATTAGGCATACTGACTCAAAAGTTCCTGTAACAGAATCTGATGAGTAGGTGCAAATTTGAAATACCTTAGTTGTACTCCATGACAATTGTTTTTTCATTCTTAAAAAAAAAAAAGAAGTCAATTAAAGGCAGTACAGATCATGCAGATATGTGCAGGACAACCAAGGGATTAGGCCCAGCCAGCATGGGTTCACGAGTGATAGGTCATGCCTGACCAACCTCATCTCCTATGACTAAGTGACCCGTCTGATGGATGAGGGAAAGATCATGAGTGGTGTTTCCCAGGAGTTGGTACTGGGACCAGTCTTGTTTAATTGATGATCTGGATGAGGAGATGATTGAGTGTACACTCAGTAAATTTCCAGATAGCACCAAGTGTGCAGGAAATGTCAATCTGCCCGAGATTAAGAGGGATCTGGACAGGCTGGATTGATGGGCTGAGGCTGATTGTATGAGGTACAATGAGAACAAGTGGCAGGTCCTGCACTTTAGTCACAAGAACCCCATGCAACCCTACAGTCTTGGAGTAGAGTGGCTAGAAAGCTGCATGGCGGAAAAGGATCTGGGGGTGTTAGCTGAAAGCCGGCTGAACATGAGCCACTAGTGTGCCCAGGTGGTCAAGAAGGCTGATGGCATCCTGGCTTGTATCAGCAATAGTGCAGCCTGCAGAAGCAGGGAGGTGACTGTCCCTGTGTACTCAGCTCTGGTGAGTACACCTTGAGTGCTGTGTTGTTTTGGGCCCCTCGCTACAAGAAAGACACTGAGGTGCCAGAGCATATCCAGAGATGGGCAGGAAAGCTGTGAAGGGTCTGGAGCACAAGCCTTAACAGGGAGGGGCTGAAGAAACTGGGATTGTTCAGCCTGGAGGAGATTCAGGGGAGACCTTACCGCTATCTACAGCTGCCTGAAAGGAAGTTGAGGCGAGGTGGTCTCTTCTCCCACATAACAGTGACAGGACAAGAGGTAATGGCTTTAAGTTGCACCACGGGAGGTTCAGGTTGGATATTAAGAAAAACTACTTCTCAGAAAGAGTTGTGAGGTGTTGTGAGGCTGCCAAGGGAGGTGATGGAGTCACCACCCCTGGAGGTGTTCAAGAAATGTGGAGATGTGGCACTGAGGGACATGGTTTAGTGGGTGTGGTGGTGATAAGTTGATAGTTGGACTAGATGATCTTAGAGGTCTTTTTCGTCCTTAATGGTTCTATGATTCTATGACTTTGTAATGTATGGTAAATATTTGGCAATACTTAAATGTGAGTACTACATATGTAAGATGCGGAATAATTTAAAGTATTTCTTATGAAATAGTATCTAAATTCTAATTATCTACGAGAAAGGAAATGTTTCTGTGAAAAAAATGAAAAAAGACCTTCCCAAGGATCCCAAAACGTGCATTTGTTTGCTGACTATTAGCAGTACTATTTATGTAATGAATCACTCACTGAAATGAAGACAGTGGCTATTACTGTTTACTCTTCTCCGAGAAGAATTTCACTCAGCATCGTTCCATTCTAGTCACAGAAACACATACTAGCAATTGGATCTTTTATTTCAAAATGAACAGATCCACAGGAAATTTGCCTTTTCTCTGTAAAACTTTATTTTATCAACTCAGGCAGTCTGTCTGCCGAAGATCCCAATTTGAAGAAAGTCTCCTCTAGGGAGAGTTACTGTCTTATGCCTGTTCACACACCAAAGTGAAATGAGATCTCTGTGAAGTCCTACATGAATGCACAGCTGTATATTCTGTTGCCAAAGTCAACCATATACTTGCATTTGATGAGCAGTAGGTGCTTTCTCCTTTTCCAGTCACAAGGTAAATTACTGCAAAACCAAAAAATTCTTCTGCTCATAAGTGAATGTCTTCAGCCTTCTCTAGGAACTATGGCCCACTGTCAAATGTGTTTGTTACAGTGGTTTAATATGAATTACACCCAGCTTTGATGACACGCACTAATGTGTAATAGCTGCCAAACTGGATCTGTTAAGTAGGTTACTAGGTGCAGTTGACATACTTCCTTGATGGATTATCTTGTTAAGGAAGCCATTATAAAATCACTTCAGATGGGGAGTACAAACAATATCCATATAGAAAGGTCAATTTCCGGTCCCATTAGAGTAAATGGCATAGAATTTTTGCTCAGTGCATTTATATTTATAAAAAATAATAATAATAAGGTCTGCAAGGTTACATGTTCCAATGAAAACTCTGAGTGAAAAGAATTTACTGTTAATAGAGAAGCGAACAAGTGGCACTGATGTCTTCGCATTTGAGATGCAGGGCATCTTCTGGCTACACAGCATCCTATCTCTAGTGACTTAGTACCTTGTAAAGTCAAACCAGTACCCTTGAATCACTCCATCATTTGTCAAGAGTAGATGACAGCCTAAAGAAGTAAGAAATGACATATAAGCTAATAGAGGATTAATTTTTTTTTCCTGTAACTCCACAATTTCACTAGAAATATTCTCTGATAAAATAAATACATTCTGTTGGAGTGTGAAGACTTAAAGTGGGCTGCCTAGGAGAGAAGACTGAAAAATTAGGGCTTTCATATAAGAAAGACTGCAATTCAATTGATTCAAAACTTATGAAGTTTATTTTCTCTTGCTTGAAAAAATAATTAGTTCATGAAGAATAAATTATCCACTGACTGCTGAAACAGACTTTAATTGAAATTATGAGCAAAGAAACAAATCCTGAGTGGCAGGCTGTCAAATTACTTTCTGACTTCAGAGGAACACTTACTCCTGGCATGGGGTTCACAAACACTTGCTCTGCTAGCTTCTCAAGACCTAACAGACATGGCAGCTCCCCTGGCATTTCACTGTTCCCTAGTGGAATTCACTCACAGAAGAAAAACTAGCTCCTGCACTTTCAGCGAGGTTAGCATCTAGCACAGGTCCTCTCCATTCTTTGAATGAATGTCACATGCTTATAATACATCTATAGCAACACATTTGTATAATAATGTACATACATTTATATTCTTCCTATATCATCAAATTAATAAATGCCTGGATTCAGCTTTGTATTTTAATTTAATATGAAATTACATGTAATTACTTTCTGGAGTACTGATGAAGGCCTCTGGCAAGATCTGGCTCTTCAGACTGGCCTGATCACCTTTTGAAAGCTATCTTGTGAGGTAGCAAACATGGGTCTTCTTTCAAAGAGAATTCTATAACTGGCACAGCTTTTTGATCACTGTTTCAAAGTCCTGGTCTTGAAACCAAGTCATAATGACATCAGTAAATCTAGGGTGGGTTCTTCCAGTCCTTTATGTTTTCTTCACTCAAGGATTTTGAAGCTTACTAAATAAAAGACAAAAATTTAGCTGAGACTATCTCCTGGCTTAACCAGAGCACGTATTCTTTCCTTCTTTTGTGTCTGATTGTGACAGCACTAACTATATTTTAAAGATTTATTTTTAAATATTTTAGTTACATTTTGCACTCAGTGAATAATACAGGTTAATATGCTTTATGATAAGAAGAATTAACAAATCAAAATTAAATAAAGTCTCTAGTTTATCTGACTAATTTTAAAATCTCTATTACCTGGGACAGTGTGAATACAGAAGTAATCTATCAGGTCTTCATGTTATTGACAAACAAAGTCAAAGTAGTATGTAAGTTGCTACAATATCTAACTGATCGTGAGATGAACTGTGCTATCCAGAAATAAAGGGACTGATTAAGTGATCTGATAATCTCTGATTCATGCAAAACGAGATTCTGCTTTCGTACCAAAGAGATGGACATTGTGTGAAAATACAGAGGCACATACGTACCATTTTAAAAGAGCTGGTGCGGGAGATTCAATTGTATGCCTTCAGTTTGGTTTCAGTGACCTTGTGGTCAATATTATTTCCTTCCTATAATATTCTTTGAGAAATGACATATTTTGACAGAAGGGATACCCACAAGTGTTTAGAATCTTGAATGTTTATAATTTCATGATAATTTAAGTCATTAGGTTACACAGTATTAGAAGCAGCGCACTAAGTATCAAATTGAGAGAAAAAGAAAAAAGAAAAAACAATGCCTTTTTACTTCTTCTGTTGACAAAGAGTCAACAGGAAAGTAAGCAAAAGCCCTAAGCACTGTCATCTCGCTTTGGTATATGCTTAAAAAGGTAAGGAGAAATGGCAGTTCTGACCTCCATATTACCGAACAGTGCTCAGCAGTCCACCCATTCCCAGTCTGTCTTTTGAAGGGCAATAAGCACACACTAGTTGTATTTTCATAGAATCACGGATTCATTAAGATTGGAAAAGACCACTATGATCATCTGTCCAACCACCAACCCATCCCCACCATGCCCACTAACCACATCCCTCAGCGCCACATCTCCACGTTTCTTGAACACCTCCAGGGATAGTGACTGCCCCACCTCCCTGGGCAGCCTGTGCCACTGCCTCACCACTTTTTCTGAGAATAAATGTTTCCTAATATCCAACCTGAACCTTCCCTGGTGCATCTTAAGGCATTTCCCTCACTGTTACCTGAGAGAAGAGTGCTTCATTTTGTGAAATGTCTTTCTTTAGTCCCTGTAGCTTTAAAAACCTCACTTTTGTGGAGAAATTCCCCTGAGTCTCTCTGCATTTCCCTGCTCTCTGAGCCCTGTCAGGCAGCTGCCCCAGGAGCACACTGGGTGCTGTTAAGCCTTTTTCCAGCTGTTGCATGTTGGGATCTCAAGGAAATAAAGCTCTCTCTTCTTATTCTCCTCTTATAGTCCTGAGAGAAATCTGTACTACTGTGAGCTCGACCTTTAATTTGAAACAAACTAATAAAGCTCTTACTTCCCCTGCTGGAAACCACTGTTCCTACAGGCTGAGTGTCGGGAGGGAAGCTTTACCCAACAACAGGGCACCAAAGCAGGCAAGCAGAGGCCTCGGGGCTTGCAGCCCCCAACCCTAGAGTAAGGGGCACGGAGAGGCATGGAGGGAGTGGGAGAAATCTCCTCGAGGGCTCCAAGGAGTGGGGTGGGAAGAAAGGGCCCAGAAGTGGGCACCTGGGAACCCTTTCTCAGTGCTTCAAATTGGCTTTAACAAAGGAAGTACCTTGTCATGTAGGGGCATGACTTTCCGCTTCTTAAAATACCTATCCAACAGAGTAAGGAGGTAGAAGCAAACACTGAAAGAAATGAGTTCAGAAAGGCAGTGTGGCACTGGCATAGCTTTCCATATTCTTAATGAAGGCTATTAAGAATTTTGGGGGAAGTATTGTGTCTGATAAACAAGAATCAGAGAATCAGAGAATCGAATCATCAGTGTTGGAAAGACCGCCAGGATCATCTGCCCAACCATCAACCCGTGCCTGTGGCTGCTCTAGACCATGTCCCTCAATGCCACATCCATACGTTCCTTGAACACCTCCAAGGACCGTGACTCTATCACCTCCCTGGGCAGCCAGTGCCAGTGCCTCTCCACTCTTTCTGGGAAGATTTTTTTCCTAATATCCAACCTGAACCTCCCCTGGTGCAACTTGGGACCATTACTTCTCATCCTATCACTGTTACCTTAGAGAGGAGGCTGACTGTCACCTCACCACAACCTCTTTTCAAACAGCAGTAGAGAGTGATTAAGTCTCCTCTGAGCCTCCTCTTCTCCAGACTGAACAATCCCAATTCCCTCAACTGCTCTCACAAGTCTTACAGGTGAGTAGAGGGATAATCCCACAATTTTTCTGTAAATTTTTACCTTCTAATATAGTACAAACATTTTTAAAAGAACCGTCTTTTGTATACTCAAAACAACAGATAGAGATGAGAGGTGGAAGCCCCAGATTTAAATACCAGCTTTCCCTCTTAGGGCTTTTTTATGGGTTTGTTTTTTTTGTTTTTATATACGGAAGAATTAGAATCACATTTTATTAAGGAAGCAAAGTGAGTGTGAAGATAAAATCAATGTGTTGACTGGAATTGTGCCTGAGAGGCAGATATTTTGATGGATGGTGACAGGCAATGCCCCAGGTCTCAGCATGGTTAGTCACCAACAAGGAATACTCAGCATGCGCATCATCCAATTAGCATTTGGAAATAGTTTTCTGTAGTTAATTTTCCATCTTTTTCTACAGAAATGTTTACATCTAGTAAACAATCATCTTTCCTTGCATAAATCTCTTGATCTGTTGGTTTTTTCCGCTCACAAAATGAGGGTTATGTAAGTATCACCACTTACAAGCTTGTTCTTCACTCACCAAAACGCATAATCTCATTCACAATAATGGAAACTGAGTTTATGCATCAAAAAAGGAAGAGACCAGAAGTAATTTAATTACAGTCTGTTATTAGTTCTATTGAGGCAGAAATGATGATAGCTTTTTCTTTTAACCAGAGACTGTTTTTTGTTACTACAGAGATAATAGAAGGTACATTCTATTTTTATGAGAATTGTAATTGTAATATTTAGACTCCCAGAAGTTCTTATAACTCATGGATACTGTGCCGCTGATAATGCAGATTTGCTCATTACTGGATATGTTTTCAACCTAGTTTTTAAATCCATCAGGAAATTTCTTGATCTTCAATTTAAGCATTTTTTGTTGTTGTTGTTGATGATGCTTAGCTTTATTGCTGGTTTTAATAATATTTTTTATTTTTCTTTAGCTCTTTTATGCTCTGTACTGAGGAAGATGTATCCCAATTATGCTATCAATAAATCTGTAAATTATTCTTATATTTCTATTTCAACCCTTCTGCTGCTTTTCAGAAAAGATGCACTCCTTCTGTGATTAGTTTGTGTGATATAAACCTCAGCCATCAGATGTGACTGCAGACAGGATCAGCACCACATTCAGCTCTGTTTACCACAAGTCAGATTTGATTAAAAAGTGTGATAGGATTTTTTCTTCCTTTAAGGATAGGTTATCCATGTTTTCTTGCTTTTTACTTGCAGGACTCTTGGCTACCAGCTTAATCTCTGAAAAATAACTCATATGTCCAGGTAGTCTAAGCAGTAGACCTGATGATACAGCTTGGGTGAGAAAAGAAGATTTTGAGCACTGTCCTGCTTCGTGAGTAAGGCTCTACTGTCCCAATCTTGATGAATGATGAACTCTTGGAATCAGCTGCCTATTGTCAGTGTCCCTTCTGTCCATGGAAAAGCAGGTTCCCAAGTGGGTGTTCTTTACGTGTCCTAATTACAATGATTGTCTCAATTTTTCAGACAAAATGAAGTCAGTGAAGTGCTTACAAGGTCTTCATTGTCTCTTACTGGATGAGATTGTTCTAGTTATTAGTTTGTTTATTCATGTTTCTTTACTGTCCTTTTTCTCAGTTACTGTTCAAAGGCACTAAAGGAATGGTTTACAAAGACACTTGGAACTGCAAGTCATGTGTGTATCCAAACTAGTTTGGCTGTACATGTTGTTGTGGTGGAAGCCCATGGTAATGACTTGCTCACAGTTAGGAACAACCTTTAAAAAGTTGGTCTTTCATTTCACTTTGTGTCAGCTTCTAACAATTACAAGTACAGCAGGCATTAGAATAATTTACTGAATTGTTGCTAGCTGTGGGACAGAATGCATTGAGCATATGTCCTGGTGAGAACTGTCTGGAATTGCTTACTCTGTCTTTTATTTTTAATTTACGTACCATAGATTAGTTCTATGGCAGATCTCAAGGTCCTTGCAGAATTACAAAATGCCATTGGTTTTAGAATTATATCCACTGCTCAGAACTCACTGACAAGGAACGAGGAAGAGAAGTAAACAACTGCAAGCTCAGATTGCTTACCATAATGTACTGCTCAGATGTGCTTCAGAACTACCCTCTGTTCCACCAACAGACACAGGTTAGGAGTGGGTTGCACACCCTGCTGTCTGTGGTGGAATGCCCATTGCGGTGACGTCAACAACAGAGGGACAGCCCGTGTCAGGACTCTCAAGAGTTCTGAGGTATTGGAAGAAAATTTATCTATCTTCAAACATCGCGAGTAGGAAGGATTTGGATATGATGACCATATCTTAAAAAATAATAAAGTAGATTTTGGATGGGATTAAAACCACATTTTTTTACGAGTAGTTTTGAAGATCTAAACTGGAGAAGAGCTGAGTTTTACTCAGTTATTTTTTTCAGAACAACTGTAGTAAGTTGAGGGATTTGGGTATTTTGATACAATAGAGAACTAGTAGGCTCTACAGGAACCTTGTGTTCTGAAGTGCGCTGACCCTCAGAGATAAGAGCTGCACTTAGTGCTGTGTTGCTGCTCAAGTTACTCAGTACAGTGCAGAGCTGGGCACTTCTGTTGCTATATGGTGTCGTAAAACACGGCTCATTACAGTAATATAAATTAAACAGTGTTTCTGATCGTCCCCAGACTTCTCAAAGTCATGCAGTTATGGATGCGTTGTGGAGATGAAAGCAACTGGAACTATGATCCACAGGAAAACAAAGCTGAGCATCAAAGTGAAAACATAAAGAGCTGTCTTAGAAGTAAGTATAACGGGCTGGAACTTGTTTCTTGTGAGCCACTTGAAAGCTGTTAGAGAATTATAAAAATATTTATGGGCCAGGTTGACTTCCTTTGCGTACTCCTGAGAGACCATAAACGTGTATTCTTTAAGCAGCTTTGTCTGCTTGCTAGGAACCTCATTATGTGTTGCATATTTTCTAGTGTCTCTAGTAAAGGGCCCAAACCTGATTAAGAATCTGTTTCTGCAAGTACTACCCTGTAATTGAAATAGAGTATCCACAGTAGCATGCTGTTTCTGACTTAGTTTCTCGGTAGGATGGAAGCACTGCAGGTTAGTAGTTTTCAACTCGTGGGCAGCTTTGCCAAGTATTGCAGCAGGTGCTTTCCTCAAATTCAGACGAGGTGCTTGAAGCATCATTTTGCAGTACTTGGTATTCACAGTGTTTTCATTCTGGATGCACAAAATAGCTACAGAATGAAAACCAAAGGTGTATTTGCATGAATTAACTGCTTTCAGCCGAACAAATCAAGGTGGATAGAACTGGATTCCTGAATCCACAATCCCTGCAGTGCTGAGCATCTGTCCATCTTTCCAACTCAGAGATGTGTGGGTGGTCTGTTCTTACTGAGAGCAGAGCTCTTGTTATTTCAATGTTAGTTTTTCTGCTGATTTCAGTGGAGCCTGATTTTTATGGCAGATTTATTCCACCTATCTCGAGCCACTTAGCAGAGAGACGTTAGCAAGAAGCATAGCTTTAAGGTCCTGGTGTAGAACAACAGGAAGAAATTGTTAACTCCATCTGGCTGTTAATATTTTGGCTGTCGTGAGGTTGCTATGGGTAAGTGCCTTTCTGGCTCTATTAGCTACAGAGTGAGCTTATGGCATAGGCTTCTGTCTTCAGAGAGGTTTGAAAAATAATATGTAAATGCTTAAATGTTTGTTAACTTCAAAAGTCTTGGTACACACATCTGCTTAGACTTAGGCATAAAATACTTGCCACTTGGTATTTGATTTTTAAATAACTTGAAATCACATAACCCTTTGTAAACATCTCATGGTTTTAAGGCATTTAATAAAGGATTAAGAATTATGGCTACAACACCTGAAATTGCTGCAAGGAAGCCAATTTATTGCCAGCATCACCTAGCTGCCTAGCTCATCAGTTTTACTATTTTTTTGCTTTTTTTCCATAATTATTTATTTTCTGTTAGTTATGGTTTAACCTGACAGGCAACACAGCCCCACAGAGACGTTCATTCACTGAACCCCCAGCAGGATGGGAAAGAGAACTGACAGAGCATGAGAATTCATGAGTTAACATAAGGACAGTTAAATAAGATAGAAACAAAGGAAAAAAGAAAAAAAAAAAAAAAAGGAGTAAAAGCCAAATAATGCAATTTCTTGCTGGCTGATGCCCATCCAGTCCCCAAGAAGAGACCACCTGGCCAACTCCACCAGCGTCACTGCTCAGCATGATGCTGTATGGTATGGGCTATCTCTATGGTTTGTTTGAGTTGGCTGTCCTGGTTCTGTCCCCTTCCATCTCCTTGGGCAACCCCAGCAACTTGCTGGTAGGGCAATACATGAAGCTGAGACATACTTAATAGAGTTATAGAATCATGGAATTGTGGAATGGCTTAGGTTGAAAGGGATATTAAAGCCCATCCAGTTCCAACCCCCTGCCATGGGCAGGGCTGCCCCCTACCAGCTCAAGCTGCCCAGGGGCCCATCCAACCTGGCCTTGAGCTCTTCCAGGGATGGGGCACCCACAGCTGTCTGAGCAGCCTGTGCCAGTGCCTCATCGCCCTGTGAGTACAGAAAATTTTCCTCATATCTAGTCTAAATCTCCTCTCTTCTACTTTAAAACCATTCCCCCTTGTGCTATCACTATTTGCTTGTGTAAAATGTCCCCTCTCCCCTTCCTGTTTATACGCTCCCTTCCAAGTATTGGAAGGCCACAATGAAGTCTCCCCGCTGCCTTCTCTTCTCCAAGCTGAACAAGCCCAGCTCCCTCAGCCTGTCTTTGTATGAGAGTGCTCCAGCCCTCTGATCATCTTCATGGCCCTCCTCTGGACCCGCTCCAACAGCTCCACATCCCTTCTGTGCTGGGGGCCCCAGGCCTGGATGCACTACTCCAGATGGAGCCTACTTGGCTTAGTATGAGCACTGCTCACCTACAGCTAAAACAGTGGTGTGTTATCAATGCACAAATCCAAAACAAAGCACCATCTCAGCTAGGAAGAAGAAAATGAGCTGTATGCCAGCTGAAACCAGGACACTGTTCCAGACTTCCTCCTCTTTATTTATCATCGCCTTAGGAATAAAACGTCATTAATGTACATCACATCAACAGTGGAACATTAGATACTATTTATTTTTCTGTTCAAGTTGTAGTGTAGAGGCCAGAGTGACAAATCAATTTATTATGTACAAGATAATCTCATTTAGTAAGAGCGTGGAATTAACAGTGCCAGCTTTTTTCTCATTTACAAAGTGATGAAACCATGACAAAACATAAAGAAGAAAACTATGATTTTAATTTGTTATATCCTATCACTTTATCTTGTATTAGCTGTGATATACTTACAAGAACACCTAATAATTTTACATTTCTTTTTGAAGTGATGAGAGAAGTAGATGTGATTACTTTTCATTAAAATAATTCCCATCAGGAAAGACTGAGTCTGGGTGCTGGGAGATAACACATGGTGTATTTATCAATGACTCCTCCAGTTTTCAACCTGCTCCCCATTTATATCACAAAATTGTTCAAAAACACCCAAGGAAAACCCTGGGATAAGAACATAGCTGGAGCTTTTCAATATCATTCTGTTTAGGCAAAAAATGAATAATGGAATAAAGATCTCTAGTGCTTTCTGGCACCATGACAGATGGACCTGTGCTTGCTGGTTGATTACAGCGATTTTGCCAAAAGATATGTTGAATCAAATGATTGCAGCTACACAGTGAATTGCCTGAAGTTCAATTGTTTTAAAGAAATGCAGAGGATATGTTATTGATCTGATCACCTGAAATACATATGGATGACTCCTCTCTAATCCGTTGAAGAAATATATTATGAATTTCCATATATATTGTATTCTTTCCCAAGCTTATTAGAAATTCTCAGTGTTTCGTGTATTTTGAAGACTACATCTGTTCAAAAAAAGAAAACTCGATAATCTTCTAATGTAAATATTGCTCTTCTCCAAAGATTTTGTGTAACATATTCACTCATAGAGCTGTTGCACACGTCTGCCAAAACCCAGAGAACTCTACAAAATGGAACCCCTGGCAGCTGCTGCAAGAGGAGATTTTTGGAAAGAGCTGAAAGGACACTGGCAGCAGCTGTGCAAGTGTATAGACAGTGACTTTTGGAGTCTTCTTTCTGTCAGAGTAAGTAGAGAAAAGCAAGCTATCTTTTCCCAGTGTCTGTTTTTCCTCACAGTTTCCCCATGTGCCATCTGGGACACGTTCTGTGAAAGAAGTTGTCATGGACAAGATCCTTACTGACATTTTTCACTGAAGATGAATCCTCATGTATTCCTCCCAGCTTAATAATTGACTAACATCCTAAATGAGAACTTTGTAAATAACTCTGAGTACTATCCTGCAAAACCCATGAAACAGATTCTTAGGCTGGCAGGATTTCATAACTTCTTGATGGAAAAATCCATGTACTATCTTGTGCAGTGAGCTGGAGAGTTAGATAAAAGGACCTGTGAATGGCACACCTTTTGTGCTGGTCCCAGTATGACGCTTATTTCTGAAGTTCACTCCAGACACAGGTGGTGCTCATCTTTGAGAAAATAAGTGCATACTAATCACCTTTACCATGACTTTCTCTGAGAAAATTGTTTCACTCCACAGGCAAGTCACATACACAATTATTGCCATGCACACTGCTCTACAGCAATATGTAGGCTGCATCCCATACCCTTAACAGTCCTTTGCAGCGTGTTTTTAAATATACAACTGTTGCAGTCATCAAGATTTCTGTTTATCTATAGTTTTGAATTACTCTGAAGGTTAGGTAGCTTTATTTTAAGACGCAAAATTTTATTAGTGTTTGGGATAATATAGTAAGATTTTCATTTATTGTTTTTCTTGTTGACATGGTTTTGTTAATCAAGGTCGTAATACAACTGTATGTAAACTTAAATAAATTTTATAATTCAGCTTATTTTGTTCTTGATTGTATTTTTTGAAGAACACTAGGCAATCTCTTGAGAGCAAATGTGGCACTTTGTTCTCTGTACATTTAGTACTATCAGTACATGGAGATGTGTTTCATCTTGCATGTGGCAAAAGGGGCCACAAAGGCCAGGCATCCATTTGTAGGAGTGAGCTTATGAATCTTTCAGAAAAAAAACCTGGTCCCCTAAATCATCTTGATACAGTAAAAAAACCAGAGCCTTCCACAAAAGAAAACCCTAATTTTCTTCCTGATAAAGCATATTCAGGAAATTTTAATTAGTTCATAGAAAGGCTTTGGAAGACCAATAGCGAAATAATGAGTTCCTCATTAATTGGATCTGTTAAATGCATTGCAGCAGCCAGCGTTCAAAGTAAATGACTTACATTACATACGGGGCATGCTGTGACAGCCTCTTCCTCCAGCTAAGAAATCCATTAAATTCCTCAGTGTACAGATCACTTGGTTACAGAGACACCCGTACCTCTAAAGATCAGTTGGACAACAAAACAGAATAGAAATGCAAAAATATCTTCTCTTTTTCTGCCATCAGATTAATTTATTAGCGTGATTTTACATACATACCTTTTTTTAAGCATTGTTTAATTTGAAGCAGCTTCAAGTGTGCCTTCAGTTAAGCAATGAGAAACCCTTTTACAACAGAGGAATATAAAAAGACGCCTCCGCTACATCTGCAATGGGGCTTTGAAACCATCAGGACAAGGACTGAAGGAACGGTGCAAACAGGGAGCCCACAAGCTTACTTCCATGTTCCATGTAACGTAAACCTTGCTAACTTGGAACTGAATGATGACAGAACACTGTTGCTTTATGTTATCACTGTATACCCTGAAGAGAGCCGCAGTCTCAAAGGTCTTTGTTATCTTTCCGCATATAAGATCTACCTTCACACAATACCTCATTAATTGCCATTGCCTTGCGAGACCTTGCATGTAAATGACAGAATTCAGATGAACAGATAAGAGATCATTATAAACAGCTGATGTGTCACATGGTGGTTTGCACCCACAGTGGTTTTCACAGACCTAAATAAAAAGGTTTAAAACTGGTTTAATTATGCTGGTAGGGCTGCTATGTGCTGATAGGGCATCAGTCAGCTCTCTTTCTGTGTTTGGCATAGCCAAGGGGCTCTTCATGTGCATGATGTAATAGGTATTGAGCAACGTATAGGTGTGTTCACACACATTACCGACTGATTGGAGTAGTGAGTCAATACAACACAACAAAACAATATCAAAGAGTCAGATTCTGCTCTCATTGACACTTACATAATTGAAAATGACGTAATTTAGGATTCATGCTGCTGTCTGGGAAAACAAAAGCCCAACAAACTGTGCTTAAAAGCCAAGCGTAGTCTGATCCTATGAGAAATATTATTTAACATCTCAGCAATATTAGGTAAAAAGGAGAGCAACGTTAGCTGGTTAGATGTTTAGTCTTATGGACAGTTTATTCCAGCTCCATTTCTGTAACACGAAAAGCACTGCCTCTTGATTTATTTTTAAAGCAGTAATTTGAAGACAGTGTTAAAAGATTTGTAGCAGGTAGTAGTAGTGCTTGTTTAGAAACCTAAATGTCTTGGCTTGCATTTCCACTCTGTTGTTTAGATTTCCAGTTTCTTAAGTTACAGGGTGGCCCACACCAGCTCCCAGATTCCAAACCATAGCAGAATAGAAACTCTCTTTCCCTTTCCTCTAAGAGCAGCATCCTGTAAGACTCCACATGAGGACCAAATGTGGCACTGAGTCCACTTTCTTCTGGGGAAGAATTTTTTCAAATAAGTACAAATTCTACACGGAAGGTTTGCTGCTCTTCTTTTGTATTTTCCTGCTTCGTTATGATGGGAAGCATAATTATAATTTCCATGATAGCAGCTGACTAAAGAAGCACTGCCCACCCAAAAAAGCACAGCTCAGCTGCTCTGTAGTGAGCTCTGCTGCTTAGAAGCACTTATGACAGTGGGATCCAGATTTGCTCTAAATCATATTCGCAGCATTTTTCTTCTTTAGAACAAATTTCCTCAAAGCACATCACAGGGGTTCCATGCAGTGGGTTGCTATGTCAGCATGCAGACTTCATACTGAAAGCTGAAAAAGTTATTACAAAGTGATTCTTAATTGTAGCCCTGACCACTGCCAGGAATTTGTATCTTAATCTGTTCCCTGCTGTTCACAGTTCAGGTGGACAATGTGAGGAGGGGTTGTTTTGCTGCACTCAGTGCCACTCTGGGGAAGAGGAAGCCTAAGGAGGGCACCTGTCAGAAAGATTGGCTTACAGCCTGGAAGAGCTGCGTAATTCACCTTGGATTTGGTTCTAACTAAACTCTGTGTCTGTACTGCTAAATGAAAAAGGGGATGAGAAGCATGCCACAAGTTAAGCAGGCAACATCCCTGATTCTCCAAAGCGCTTCATAACCATCTAATGTCTGCACTTTCTGACAGCACCCCCTTGCTCTCCCCAAGCAATACTTCACCTTAGTTTGGAAGATCATTCACTCCCAGAACAGTGTCTGAAAGGGCGGTGGACAGCACTGCAGGGGGTTTGGCTCCTCCCAACCCCATGCTGCCCCAACATGCTTTACATCCTCAAAGAGCCCCAGATAACCTCGTATTACATCCTGTTCGTCTGACACAGTATTCAGTGTCACTCTAAAACAGCCACTGCAGGTTGCTCTGCAACTTCAGAAGTGGACCAAAAACCTTGTACAATGGGCCTAAGGCAATACATGTGCGTGGTACCCAGCAGGGAGCCAGCCAGGTCCTTGGTCTGAATGTCTGCTAGACAAAAAGGAAATGCAGACCCATGTGAAGGCAAGCAGAAAAAGACAGTAACAAGGCTGGCTATATATTGCTTCACATTTTTATGTCTGATTAGAGTAAATGACTTCATTTTAAAATTTTAATTGTATAAACTGATATTAATTCCACATTAAAGATCAGTATAACGTAAGAGATCAGATATAATGTAAGATCAGATATCCTGGCAAGCTTCGTGGAATGACAATTTTAAAAGAGGAGTACCAGTTTAGTCCTGAAGTGCCAAACACCTGACCACAGCTCAGGAGCACCTGAGGGGTGCTCTCCTCCATGGAAGCACTTGATTCGGGAATTTCCCATGGGAAGTACTTACACAAGCAAAGACTCCCATTGACAAGTGCTCCTAGAACCCCCATGGCACCTCAGGGCTGGAGGCAGCCTGAGACCTGAGTGCTGACAGTACAGCTCTCTGCCCATGAACATTTCAATTAAACTTCCTGATGAATTCCCTCCAAAAAGAGAACAGCGGAGGTGGAAGATCCATGGTGGAACGTGCATGCTGCAAGCGCAGCCATTGCACAGCTATGGATGTACATTCACGTTGTCCTTTGACTGAGTGTATGCACATTTAATTATTGGGCCCAAACCCAGCAGCACATTATTCAAAGGTAAGCTCATGGGTACTATGACCGAAAGGTTTCTGGAATTTCAGCTAAGTCATGAGAGATGAAGCACAACTACTTCATCTTTTGTTTCTTTACATATAGCCCGCAGCTGTCATTCTGTAGTTGCCCACAGACCTGAGAAACCCCTACAAATACATTCCTTGTCTTCTGTAAATGAAAATCCATCTCTGTGGGAAATCTGATGAATGCTATCACAGATACAAGTAGATTTGGGACACACTAAGTAGAAGCAAAGCTGTTCTTCTTATGGAAGTCACCTTCCAGGAGAACCTAAAAGATCCGTGTCCATGTGAAAAACAAAATCACATAAACTCATTAATCTTCTCACCTTCTATTGAGGTTACATGCTGTAAAAATGTGTCACGGGTTATCTCTGGATACAAGTCCGTGACAGGGGGGCACAGGCCCCGGGAAAAAGAAAAAAACAGAAGAGCGAGGAAAAAAAAAGGAAGGGGTACGAACGGTTTGCCGCGCGATCCGGCCGGCCCCGGGCCACGCGCTCCAGGAGAGGGGGAAGGGCAGGGAGCTAGTGGATGGGTTTAACAAAAGGAATGCACCAGCACTAGTTCTGAGATGGAACGGTAATTTACTAAATTTAACTAAATCAAACAAAATGAGAGAGAGTAGAGTATCCAAAACGCGAGATCAAACCACAATACCGCGAGGGAACCACGTGCTGTTCTCCGCGGTGAGCTGAGAAGGCTGAGCCGGGCAGCGGGGGAAGCCAGGCGCTCCGTCCGGTCCGGAGCTCCACCCCCGCTTCCTCTTCGCGCCAAGTCCTCCTCAGGGAAGCCGCACCTCTCCTCCCATCAGGATACTCCACATGCCCATAAGGGGCAGTAAACGGAACCAGAACATTAACTCTTTAACTCCTACTGGTTCACATGATGTTCTGATGTGGAATACTGACCACAAAAGAAAAATCACCAAACCACAACAAAATGTTATAATCATTAAAACAAACTGGGAATCCTAAGTCCGTGGCTCATTCAAGGGGCAGGTGAGAACTGAAAAGAGTCAAATCTCTTAGTATAGTTAATTTTTTTAACGACTTTTAAAAGATGGAAATATTGAAAGTAGGTACCTGAGTAATACAAATATGTTTACATACTGGACATGGGAAAATCAGGTAACCTCCCACTGCCCAACAATGCACCAAAATCACAATGGTGCGGTTTTCGCACACCTTAGGGAGTGGCTATTTTGGCACTTCAGGTGTTGATGCCTCACCCAGCATCACAGAACTTCTCCAAATCTAAGAAATTAATCTCACCTGAAAGAAAAATCCATTCCATCACTTCTGCTGAGGGCATCACAGGCTGAAGAACTTTTTATGTTCAATACCTGTCCAGCTTTCCATAAAAGAAGCTCCAGCTGCGATGCAGAAACACAACTACATTTTGGGAAACGGCTTCACTCATTTGACACCACTTATTTCACTTCCAGAGCACACGACTTCCAATCTTTAAGTTCAGTTTTCTCTGCTTTTGGGAAACACTGGGGGGTAGAGTGGGAATGTAAAACAGGGGCTTTGTGTCAACAAATGAAGATACTGAGAAATTCCTACAAGCCACATACTCATTCTCTACAGCAGAATTTTCCTGTACTGGTCTGTAGAATAGTACTTTGGCAACAGAGAGTTGGCTTCTCAATAACTAGCACTCAGGATACGTGGTCTAGAAGGACAGTCAGACTGCATAGGGCCCATCACTGGGGACTGGAAGACTTTCTTCCGCAGCTATTAGAAAAGCACACAGCCTCTCTCTCCACCCCTTCCTTCTCCCAAAGGAATATGCCCAGCATGTTAGCTCCTTTTTAATCTCTCTCTCTCTCTCTCTCTCTCTCTCTCTCTCACACACACACACACACACACACATCAATGCAAAGAAAAGCCCCAAACATCTGCCCGTCTGTGGCAAACACAGTCAAATTCTGAAAGTTAATGATCTAGAAACAGTCAGGCACCACTGAGCACCCTAACACTGCTTCAGCCTCGAAATGGCAGGAAGGCAGTGCAACATCGCCAAGAGCACAAGACTTCTTCACAGCTCAATCCAAACAGATAAACTGATTCAAAAGGGGGATCCTGGCCTGCCCAGGGAGGCGGTGGAGTCACCGTCCCTGGCAGTGTTCAAGAGGCATCTGAATGAGGAGCTATGAGGTATGGTTTAGTGCTTGTGGTAGCAATGGTGATGGGAGGATGGTTGGACTAGATGATCTTGTAGGTCGTTTCCAACCTCGTCATTCTGTGATTCTATGATCTTTTATAGGTATTTGCATTTCTTTAGTCCCTGAAAATATGAGGCCTAACATTTTAGTGTGCTCAAGAAGTAGCAGTGGTGTAATGTATGTATTTCATAAATTCAGAATTTCCTAGTAACAAACAATAGTGACCTAACTAATTCAGTTACTGCGAAAATTACTTTCAGTTGTCTTTATCCGTAAGAACAACTGATATTTTCAGATGTGCACTCACACAGATGGACATCCTGGTTTTATCTAAATAGGATGCAGCTCCCCAGGCAACCAGTTTGACGTGATTCCCATCCACAGAACATTGACAATGGAAGATTTCAGTCAAGTCGTATCTTCAAACTGTGTTACCTGCTGACACCCACAGCATTACACTGTGCACTGCTGAGGATATTTGTCCAACAGGAGTTACATCAGAAATGGCCAATTATAAACAGACAGCTGTCTTCAACAAATCAATACTGGTTACAAACTTCACCTCCGTATCGGATCACTGCTCATTTTTCTTAGAAATGATCTTTTCTAAATGTGTTTCAAATTACTAAGACAATTTCCAGGAAACAAAATAATACTAAAATGCAACATAATGTGTCCTCCTGTAACTGTAGCTTACTAATACAGTAAATGTACGAGGTTCTCAAATACCAGTCCGCCTTATCTTTAGAAGTAACATTTCTGCCAACGATTACATTGTTCAGAATTAAAGAGCATTTCTATCCAGGTTTCCCTTCTTCTACTCTTATAAAAGGAAACTGTATACTACAGACAATACAGTTTCGGAAACTATTCACTAATTCTGATGTTTAAAAATTAAGGAATTACTGGAACAAAAATAATTAGAAAGCACAGTCTTTGTGGGTTACCATTTGGCTACATGAGGCTTTGCACAGGTAACACGACAATCTAGACACTAAACAGCAAGCTAACAGCACTGCAGAGGAATAATTGTATTATTTCCTCTGAAGTTAGACTTTCCATAGACAATTGAATTAATATTAATGGTTTCAGTGTTTGTTTCAAATAATGAGGCTAAATTGCAGCCCAGCAAGATGAAAGTATTCCCTTTCAAGTGGAGCACCTGTAACTCATGAAGGAAGGACAGGATCTGCCAAACGCTTTTATGCAACACTCATTTGTACAATCAGTGAGAGCTCCAGTATTGAAAAATAAAAAAGCCCAAAGAACTTCCGCTGTCAGAAGCATGAGAAAGAAACTTCAGGAAACAGGACTGGATTTTCCTTAATCCCTGCTTAACAGTAGAAACTGTCCAAGCGTTTGTTATTCAGTCCTTCCCAAGTTCCATTTCCAGAGACCAAATGGCTGCACTCCAGCACAAGAGCCGCTCAGTGAAAAGCCACAGGGCACTTTTGGTTCCAAGGATCAACAGAGCTTTATGTCAGCATCGTGAAAACAAACGATTCTTCTCATTATGTTAACATTAACATATAAAACAAACATACAGCGTCAAAACTGAGAGAAAATACAATTCAGTGAAATGTAGATTAAACCAGAAATTCTTTGCCTCTGCTGCTGTAAAAATGTGCCAAGTGTAAAGTAGGACAACGTGAGAATCCATGAAATTTTGTTCACAATTTTAAACACAGAGATGATTCGGAAAGATTGATTAGATATACCAATGAGATTGATGTTTGAGGAGATTCTCCTGTTATCAGTATGCGCTGATGAGCCCTTTTATTTCTTTTGATTTCAGAAGCAGCAATGTCTTTGGTAAACATGAGTACAACTGCTATTGGTTTTTGTACTCAAAACACAACGTCAGTGCTCCTGAAGGCACTCCAGATACAGAAGGACTGTCTTAGAGGGACACCTTGTATACCGCTGTAGAGTCAGTCTGTTTCACCACAGGAGTTAGTTACAAAAGCAAATATATATACATATATTTTACAGTATTACAGTAATACTATAGCAAAATAGAAAATGTAAGTGATTTACAAAAATAAAATACAAGCATAATTTCACCAGAAAAAAAGCAGCAATATTACACTTGGCTCAAGGGTCATATCCCACTTAACTAAGCTAAAAAATATACCCAGAATTTCCAGCTTGTTAAACAGGAAGTTCTCTTGTTTTCTGTTGCACTTCTGCCAGCTATCACTGTGGCATTATCTTTAACATATGTCCCCCTCCCCTCACCCCTGAAATGTACTCCAGTCACTTATTTAATCATGTCTGCTTTTCAGATTGTCCATTCTGCACAGCCATGTTACTATACCAAATTATTACCTGCAAGACTTGATATTTATCAGGTAGACAAGTGATGATCCTCAGGCTTTAAGAACATTATGTATGAGCAAAGTCCCTGCAAGCCACAGAGAACAGAAAAGCACTGCTTGCTTTTAGGCTGTATTGCAAACATAAGCGGAGGAAGAAAACAATGTTTTCTTGCTAACAAGTTAATGAAAAAAACAAACCACCCAAAACCATCCACCTAATGCTGATACATATAAACACTTACAGTTGACCTGATTCAGTGTTCAACATGGAAATACAAATTTGAAATGCTAAGACACATGCTGCTGAAAAATGATCTCTTCCAAAAACACACTGGATCCTTCCAAGTCACACCCAGGGTTTCCAGCCAGGAAAGAGGCGGCTCAGGTTTTTAGGGTCCATGGCCTGCTGTATGAGCAGGTTCACCTGCCCTCCCACGCTGAGCACCGTTCCCTCCTCAACGCCCTTCAGCTTCTCCTGAAGTCTCATCAGAACGCGCTCAGCCACCTTGTTAAAGCTCTGGTCATCACTGCTGGCAGAAAAAAGGGAAACGGCAGCACTAGGTACGGATCCTGAACAGAACGAGCAATGCTTGTTTATAAAACTGCAAAGCACAGCAACAGTGCAGTTGGCAGATCAAAAACAAAAGTAAATCTGGCACCTGGCTTTCCTTTTACATGCTCGTGGATCAGCACCGAGCGTAGAGCTCATGTCAGCCTCGTCCTCTGGTCTCTGCTGCAGATACAAAGCTTTCAAGGGGTTCATGGTCCAGTCAAAAAGCGGATCATAGAGCAGCACCTACATCATAAATAAGCATCCATTTAATTTCAGCTGTTAATTGCATCTAGTTCAGTGCCCTAACAGGAACGGAAACATTCAGTTGATGCTCATGCTAACTATAATACCTATAATATCATGACTTATTGGGGGGAGGGGAAAAAACTGCTTAGCAGACAATGCAACAATAAAACCACATCTGACCATGCCAAGCATCTGTGTTCTTCATACTTGACTCAGTTTTGACATTCAGTCCCATTGTTGCAAGAAAGAGCTCTTCTTTTTTCATATTTTCCTAAGCACTAAATATCATTATTAATTTTTGACGCACAGTATAGGCTGCTTAAGAGTTTAATTCTTTTCTTTGTGACTTATGCAAAGAGTATTTACTTCAGTTGGCAGCACTCATGCAAAGAACACAGCTCTGTGGCTAGAAGACAGTCACAGGTATTTTAGATACAGAAGAGGGAAATCTGTTTGTCTGAAACAAACAGTCCCCAAAGAAAATGCAGACTGGGCTCGATTTTACTGAATTAGCATGAATTAACAAATCTGACCAACTATACTAAATGCAAATTCAAGAAAGCAAACAAAAAACATGTAAGTATTTGGTATAGTAACCCGTTCAAAGACCAGAAATTGAAGATACTGTGGCAGCTTGTTCTTGGAAAGAGTGAAAAAACAGTTACCTCCACAATAGTCAGCAAAGCTTCCTGAGAATTTCTCATGACAGCCATTGTTTTCTCACAGCATCTAGAAAATATTTTATTGTATTATTTAACAGTTACATGAATAACAGTGTGTGATTTAGAAAGCAGCACTTAGATCTGGATATCATCAACAGAAATCTAGGTCTCCCCTCAAGCACTGGGACTATTAAACATAAAACAACCATAGCGCCAGAACTACTCTGCTGCCTTCTTGCCCCCACACAATGATGCAATACAGGACCACTTACCTCCTGAAGACTCCTTCTACTCCAGTAATGCCCATTCCATCCACAATGTCCCTGGTTAATCTAAATGGAACAGTCTCTGGTGTGGGAAGGATTTTACCTTGCTCAAAAGCAACTCCTAAATTAAAGATTAAATACATGTTTAAAAAAATAAAAAGAAAAAAAGAAGAACAAAGGTTCTCTTATCTTTCCACTTACCCAGATCTATATGCACCAGTTCTGCAGTTTGTTCATCTATCAGGATATTCTGAACATGTCTGTCTCCAAGTCCAAGGATGTAGCCAACTGAAAGAAAAAGGCAAGTCTTGAAACCACAGGTACATGCCATAAAAACCAGGGCAAATTTTACAACACACTATTAGAATCGCTTTAACACATGTAAACAAATTAAGTGAGACCAATTCTTCCCCCACGTAAACGTATTATTCCACTAAAGAGCAAAAGCCGCTTCACAAATTTCCTATAAAATTCTGTCATTTAAATTCTGCTAAACTGTGGATTTACTTAATTTTTCAGCAAAAAAGGGAGTGTATCATAGAATCACAGAACGCCTTGGGCTGGAAGGGACTTCAGGGATCATCTAAGTCCAATCCCTTCCTGCAGGCAGGTTTGCCAACCACTAAATCAGGCACCAGCTGAGGCTGCCCAGGGCCCCATCCAACTCGGCCTTGAGCACCTTCAAGGATGGGGCACCCACAGCTCTCCGGGCGGCTGTGCCAGTGCCTCACTGCCCTCTCAGTGAAAAATGTTCCCCTGGCATCTAATTTAAATCTCCCTTAAGTGTATAAGCAATATGCCAATATCTAAAACAGGGTATATTGCAACGTATACAATATGCTAACAAATATCTTCCAGAGGTTCGATACAGAACTGAGTCACACAGAAGTAATCCAGAACCTCTGTACATACACCTCCTTACTGAGACAGAGAAATCAAAGAAAAATGCCAAATTTAAATAACCATTTCAGTCACTCCTAGTGACACCAGTACAAGGAAAGTAAAAGATTAAAACATTTCAGTGTACAGATGAAATGGAAAAACTCCTAAAGCACAACAATAGAATTATTGTTTAAAAACCACCGAACCTAAACACATAAATACTCTGTAAAACAAAGAAAGAAAGAGGGGAGTGGGGAAGAATCAGTAGTTTTAGTTAGAAAAATAGTGCTGGTGCTCTTGCTGGCATTTTTTGCCCCCTCCAACTTCCCTTTTCTGACACGTGACAAAACTAGAAAAGCCATGTTAAAATGGTAAAACCTTCTCTTTCCATAATCTAAAAGCCATGTTACGAGATCAGTGTGATACCTATAGAAGACGTGGCCACACTGCGAGTGTACGCCAATCGTTTCTCAAACCACACAGCTGGATCCCGGAACTTTTCCATGCAGAAATAACGAAACACAGGTTGAAAATTGTCGCAGACCTTCCTGAAGATGTTGTATTTCTCTTCAGAATGTTTCTTTTGTGCATCCTTTAAACACAAAAAAATGTTTTCTGCGTTATCAATTGCTTTGGAAGGAAATATGTTCCTCTTCTTTGCTCTTTCCCCCACCCCTCAAATGCGGTTCCCACTCCCTTTTCTGAGCTTTGAATGAATGTCTTTGAACAGCAAGCATTAATACTGCTCAGTAAAGCAGACCTGCTGTCTGCTTTACTGAGCACTTAAGGAGCCGGACCCCTTCATGCAGTCTTATGGCAGTTAAGATAGTAATTCATCTCAGTTGCATTCTAACGTCATATTCTTGTACTCAGGTATTCTGCTTTATTCCTAAAAATAAAATATTTTTTAATTCAATGAGAAACACGATGACTATAATTCAGGGTAACTTCATACTGAATCTCTTGAGTCTCTGCAATGATTATTTTGAAATTCTGTTATATTCACATTCTAGAAAACATTTCACAGACTTCTTGGAGATTCAGCCATATTCAGTTCTTTCCTACAACAGGAATTCATTCAGCAATTTTGATTTTGTAATAATTATTCCCAAGCTGCATTCAGAACAGTCTGAAGATCTATTTGAACCATGCCACAGGTTGTATTCATTATTACATGCCAAAAGCATAAAGGAACACTCTCTGTGTGGCAGAATATTTTTCTTTAATTATTTTGACTCACCATCATTATCTTCTGGCACTGCAAACCAGAATAATCGTGAGGCCTGTATCTCTTGTGGGCTCCCTTGTCAGCGTTCACAAGGAACTCCCCAATGGGGGTTGTTCCTGAGCACCACTCGAGCACACCACTCCTCTGAGAAAGGGGAACTACCTGCACAAACAAAGCCAGTGCTTCATGGGGGAGAGTTACACACACATACACAACTATATATCCTGCAGAGCAGGGTGGATGGATATTTGATTTCTTTAAAGAGACAAAACCAAACCGTACAGCTGACCACAACATATGATCTTAATACACAAGTAAACACATATAAAATGAACACCAAGTTTTTCCAGCAAATACCTGCACATTTTTTTCCTTAGCCCAGAGAGCCCTCCATTACATACTTCAGTACAACTGAATTATTCTGCCTGGTTTCCACGTTTGGATCAGTGTTCTAGAAGATGAAATGGGCCTTGAGAACCAACAATCTGCTGGCCTCAGAGAAATAGCTCTGGGCTGTTCCCTTCCTTATGGAAGTCTCTTTCTCTCATTACACAATCCCCTCTTTCTTCCTCTCCATTCCTGTTCCTTTTAAAATACATAGAACCATGCATGTTTATTGAAAATTATTTTAAAAATGTGAATCAAACTCCACCTGTGAACTCCTGGACTACGCTGGCACTTCAGATACTTTCCCTTAGAGATTCCGGAACACACAATTCTCACTTGTCAAAGACAAGAACTCAAACTTTTAGGGTACTTATTCAGGGTTCACCTCCACAGCTATTGCTATGATCTCTAACATATAAAAAAGGAAAAGGAGGAGAAAGTTTCTGATGAAATGCTCTTTCTGCATCTACACTTAGAATTTATTGCCGTACTCTCAATTCCAACAGAAACAGATCTGCAATTCAAATCCCACAGGAACAGATTCCAGACAGAACTTCTGGATTCTACTGCAAGGAACACTGCATGACTGAAATTAACAAGAATTCATGAACGAACTTGTATGCTCAAGTTTAATAACTTACAATTCAAAAGCTGCGAATGACTAATTTCAGTTATAAGTTCATATAAAGAAAGCTTTGAACAGTATCTCTATATACAACGAGCAGCAGCTTTTTAAGGGTTGGGAAAAAAATGGTCTGTGATAATAAATTTATTCCACGCTTTAAGGCACAGGGACAGTCTTAACAATTTTTGTATTATCTTAGGGTCAAAAAGAGGAGAAAACATGCTTTATCATGTATCAGCAGTATTTTTTCCTCTGCTGCAGCAGTTGCCCAGGGTTACCTTGTATCTTCGGATGGTTAATTTCCTCTTCCGTGTTTCAGTGTTCTGCTGGAGCAGCATATTACACATCTGGAACACCTGCTGCATAACAGCGTCCTGCCTCAGATCGTCACGGCCCTTTTACATAAATAGGAAAAAAGCAGTTAAAGAGCACGTTTTTCAGCATCCAACTTCTTGTTCTGCCACTCAGAATCATCGTTAACTCGAAAGGATGCCTTTTTCTTTTCACCAATGCTATTCAATTAAGGTTTCAAACAACTTACCTACCTTGAGGTACCCTTTTTTACAACAGCTGCTTTGTTTTCTGTATGTAGCAATTTGACATGCAGACAGGGAGTGTCAGTTGGTACTGCCATTCTGAGTAGACAATACATGCCTGGAGACTCCTAGCTCTCTTTAAAACTTTTATAATTATCCGACTGAACCGCCAATCAGAACTCTCACAGCAGCTCCTGAATGTTTACAAGGGCATCAGGGCCAGGCAGAGTGAAACCAACAGAGTTCACTGAGAAACTGCTCAGATACGTAGGTGTTTCCACATGTTTCACGTTGTCTCTGAACTGTAATTATTTTCAGATGGGTGAAAAAAAAGGGAGATGCAGTACACAAAATGTTGATGGTTCTTATTGGATTGCGCTCCAGGTCAGTAATTCACACATGGCTGCATGAGTCAGCAGGCCTGGTAACCGTCAGGCAAGCTATTTTATGCTACTGTATATTAAATGCATTTTTTGAAAGATATTTACAAAAATATTGAATGTTACAAGATGTTTTGTGATTTCCTTTACTAAAGCATCACTGAGCAGGGAAAATTGAACTGTGTACAGTTTGCTTATGGAACAAAAGTGATACTAGAGAAAAATGATGCGACGATTTAAAAACTGCCACTACAACAGACAGAGCCTACCTTCACCAGCTGCCTCCTTTCTTTACCATCCGATCCTACACAATTTATTATTTTTGGCAGATTCAGACCTCCTGCTAAGTGAAATTCTGGCTTAAAAGACCTTACTGTCACCAAATTTTCATATCTTCCTGTGGGATCCACCTGAAATTATAAATTGGTTTAACATCAATAGAAATAATACCTGCATTTGCCTCAGAGAAAACTTTAATGAGATGTTTGTAAACCACATTTTAAATATTATTATAAGTGTTCTGTCATGCACAAGGATAATACCCGTAAAAGCTACAAAAATACGCTGAGCAAAGGCATGAGAGTGATTCCTGCTTGTTTGCCTCACTGGTAGAGGGGATGTGGCGCTGTAGACTTCTCAACAATGACATGACTTCATCTTTTGCCCACTAGCATTCTCCCAGAAAATATTCATGTGTGGTTGGAGGACATTAAGCTTACACTGGGCTGCAAATGGACCCCATCTATGATTCTCAAACTGAGCATACCTGTATGATCTGCATCTTCAACCACCCTACATTTCCTCGTGGCACAAAGCAACCCTACTCAGTTAGCTGTAAGGAAAGTTGTTTACATTACAGATCTCCTATTATTTCAAATCATTTGAACAGGGGAAGAATAAAAACAAAGAAAATAACAATTTCACCTTACAGGTGAGCAACACCTGGGACCAAGAGGGCCCTACAAACAAGTGTGATTTAGTGTGAGTGGCAGTTTCGGGCCTCTGAAGTCAAACAGCCTAAAACAGTTCCCTGGCCTGCCTGTTCAGCTGTATGGACATAGCCAGGGGGACATCCCTTCAACACAGAGAAGCTCAGCTTCAAAATTTAAATTTTAGATGGCTGGCCCAAAAAGCAATTACATACTCCTGAAACTGCTAGGTTTCCTAGGTAGAGGAAATATGCCCAAATGTTTGGGCACCTAAGGATAAGTGCCAGTACATCCACCAATTTATGCTAATGAGAATGGATCATTCACCATTACTGAATGCTAAAGCATATAAACTAGTCCATTAGGAACAATAGAAGAGGCAGACCTACTACACCTCACAGCTTTCTGAACATTGAATGCTGCCCTAAAACTCTGAGCTAGTGCCTATAAAATAAGAGATTCAGATTCCCAGATCTTCTCTGTGGTTCAGGGATCTCATCACCCCTTTTGATGATCAAAGACTAACCAGTGCTAACAGTGGCAAAATCATCTTCATAAAAGAAGCCCCTATCTAGTAAAGCTAAGACTTGGGTCAAGGTCTTCTAAAGGCCTTCTAATGAGAAGGATCTCAGCTGGCATCTCCCACCTCACAGGGAAGTATCCCAGATAAACTGACTTGTAAAGAACTCCAGAATTTGATAAAGCGATATACAGTCTGACTGTCATAAAAACTTGAAGATAATCCTAAGATGTAATATTATAACGTATAATTATTTCAATTCCAGTCACCTTAATTTCCATAGTAGGAACAACAACATCCTCCAGGTTCTTCAGTTTAATAATTGGCTGGTCAGCTGGAATACTTATTCCTCCTGTAATTAAATGGAATTCATACCTTTATATTTAGAATTATAAACATACATTCAAGTTCACAAAAAGCAGCTTACACTGCTTTTGGGACCCAAAATCTCAACTTCTGTTCTGAGCTGAGAAAGATGACCACAGGACAATTGGAGCTTTCTGGAGTTTAATACTCACAAAGTCCGAATCTTACAGTGCAAGCAATGCCTACAACTTTTAATCCAAACTAAATTCTACATTTAAAAAAAGCAGGGCAAAATGTCAGCACACTACCTCCGTTAACAAAATATCAGTATTTAGATACTTTTCATTGAAGATATGTGTAACACATCTTCACTACTGAAAACGAAAATCATCAAACCATTTTTTCAAGACTTACCTCGTTGGGTTTTCCATGGAGTAGCATCTACATTTGCTAATGTGATGTAAGCATCACAAAGCGCTTCTACATCTCTAACCATGTGAGCTCTCCTTTTTCTTATGATGTTGATTATATTTCTAGCAGCCTCCATTCTGTCCTTAAATATAAAAATATAAAAGTATAAAAATCAGATATTGCAAATGACACTTTGTTCAATTAAAGATGCACAATAGCATGCAGCTACTTAAGTACAATTGAGATCAATTGTATGAAAACATAGAAAATTGCAGTAACTGACAGCTCTTTTGATATGAGCTTTTTATCTCTCAGATAAAGAGAAAAATTGAATATTATTGAGGGTAGAAATGGACAGTCAAAGTACAAGAAAACTGCAAAAATTCTTCAGAAAAAAGGGACAGGTGGTTGCGGATGTTCCTTCCTCTTCTTCCTGCTTCCATTGCCTACTCCCAAATGAAGTAGAAGCCTGAATACAAGGGAAGAAATATGACCACGTGTCCCTTCTGTACCTACTGCTGTCAGACTTAGTTCAGCTTAGAATAAGCCTACTCCTAATGGGGGGATAACAAAAGAAAAAAAAGCCACATACAAATGTGGTGAAAATTTGTGTGAGGCGAGGGGTAAGAGGGTAATGACAAACAATCATGCCAGATTATAGTGAAGGGGGAGAGAAGGGGCATTAATTCAGACAAGAGTTGATTCCATAGGTAGGTACCAACAAAAGTTAAGTAATCACACGATTAGTATGAAGCTACAGTTCAGTATTGCATATCATCATGGCTTTTAACATTAATGTCATATAAAGAAACAAAAGTACACTAGGTAAGGCTAAACACTTCGAACAGATGTTACCACTTAAGGCAGAAAGATGCTCCATTCAGTATCTACTTTCAACAACAGATGTACTCAAGCTCCTACTTAAATAACAAATAAAGGATATCTGTCACAAAATGCTATGCAATAACTGGGGGGTATCTGTTGCAGGAAATGTTAACCTTGCTTTATTTAGCTTTAGTAATAGCCTATTTCAACAGCAATAATCAATTCATACACAAAGGAAGTTCTACTGCCACAAAAAAAATACTCTTTTCCTCTCAATTTTTCGTAACAAAAGTCAGCTGCTGAGCTCTACAATAAAATATCCCTTAAAACAAATAAAAGAGATGGAATATATATTACAAACAAGACTGAATGTGATTAATAGAATTTTTCATAGTTACCACATCAAGCTGTGAAATTTCTTTCGGTGCATTTTTAATTAACTTATTTGTCCTTTTGGCATCTGTTTTTGTCAGGAGTTCATCTTTGTTAGCATTTGCCAAGGCCAGTATTACAAACAAAGTGTGATGTGGGTGATCCAATGAAATTCTAGACATTAGCTGTCAGTGAAAAACAAAAAGATTCCATTATTGAAAAGTGTATGGAAGAAAGAAAATTAATTAACAGCATTAGCTTGTTAAGCTTCTAAAACTCTCCATGAGAAAAAAAGAATAGGAATCACTTAGACATTATCTCCACAATTGTAAAACATTCATAATGCATTTCTATATCTGCATAAGACTGGTTTTACACAACAACAAAACCAACGATGTAGCCAGTGTAAAAATCCCTAATCTTCTCCCTCCCAGATCCCCCCCATACTGAGTTTGCACCGCCCATTTCAGTCAGCACTTATCACGTCCATAACTCACTGGGCTATGACTGCATGAAGGAAGGTGCATATTGTTTAGGAGAATGTACCACTATGCCAACTAAAATATCTTCAGAAACAAAAGTGATGAATTACATTATTCAGAACTTCATGAAATCCTAGACCACCCATCATCTTGGTTCCCATTCGAGCAGCCAGCTGGTACATCAGAGGCAAAAACTTGTAAGAAGGGATTTTCTCTGCATTTTTCTGTAGTGGAGAAAATTCAGTTAAAAAGTTGCATTAAACACCAAAAAGTATTGTAATCATAAAATACCAGGGAAGGGGGAGACATCTTGGTTTTGTTATATTTAAACGGGGTAATTATTGCTGTGTGATCAAATGGCAATCCAGTGAGTATCACAGCACCTTGGTTCATGTTCCTAGGCCTTGGTGACAAATAGTATTTGCTGTTCTATTGGAGCAGAGCTTAGACACATTAATTCAGAATACCCCCAAATCTAGATTCACTAATTAAAAAAAAAACAACTTACAATCTAGCTTAAGACAATAAATAATTGGGTGTTAAAAATACAATTAAAAGAAAATTTACTATTCTTCAAAGTTAACCAAAAGACAAAATGAAGCAACAAATTCTGCTGTTATAAATTCAGATCATTCATGTAAGAATGAAGAGATAACCTGCATCACTGCAGAAATTACAGAACCAACCAGAGAATGACAACCTTAATAGTCCCTGGTTACTGTGTTTTACAGATAGCCTACAAGAACATCCTTTCACCCATAAGTGTGTGTAATACATATCTCTAGAACAATATACTCACAGATGTTGAAGAAAGACATGAGTAATATACAAGATATGTAAAGAGCAACACTGGTAACAGTGAAGGATCACGAAATATGTTTCATCCTACAGACACGTCAAATTAAAATGCTTCATTAAATTGAAATAAACTTAAAATCCAGTGAGAATGACAGCTGTCACTGATAAGCAACTCATTGATGAGCAATAATGACCAGAGAAGGCAGGTTTTGATGGAAAAGTTGCGGAAATACAAAGAGAAACATACAGCACAGCACAATTCATCTTCTAGAAACAGGAGCAGAAGAAAGATGGATAATGAATGAAAAAGCATAATAAGGAAAAACAGCAGGAGACGTACCTTCATCATTTCATTGACTCGGTCAACTCCGGAATTTTCAAGCCATAGGGAACAGAGCCGGAAGATCCACATGTCATGTTCCTCCCCGCTCAGCAAGCAGCTGATATAGTTCTCCACCGCTTTACACAAGAAACGCTGACGATCCTCAGTTAGGGCATGGATGGCACATTCATCCAGCTCAAGCTCTCGCTGAACCTTCACCGTGTATCTACGTGAACAAACATTATTTTGAAGCAAGAAATGATTTCTCAATGAACTGACTGGGCTGCCCCTAGTTCTGCTGCTTAACAATTTCAGTTTTTTAACCTGTTTCTTATGTACAAGCGCAATAAAATAAACATCTGTGAAATGAAATGGTGGAAACTATTCTTTTGGTGCATGTCCAAACAAACCCATCACTCTAAGTAAATACTTACTGTCTGTTTTCTTTCTAATGATTTAATCTCAATCTTGGTATAAATGTGAATATCCAGTACAAATCATTTGTGTAAGAACTTCACTTTCCAACTGTTTAAGTTCAGATTTGATATCAGGAAACACTTCTTTACAGAAGGGGTTGTTAAGCACTGGAATAGGCTCCCCAAGGAGGTGGTTGAGTCACCATCCCTGGATGTGTTTAAAAATCGTTTGGATGTGGTGCTCAGGGACATGAGTTAGCAGAGGGTTGTTAGAGTTAGGGTAGTATGGTTGGGTTGTGGTTGGACTCAGCGATCTTTAAGGTCTTTTCCAACCTGAGTGATTCTATGATTCTATTTCACCACCTGCTTGCAACTGCTCTCACTAATTCTTTTAATAGTTCTACATTAAGATGAATTCTAAACTCTCACCAAATGTTTGATGGAAAAAAAAAATGTCAAACTCACTAATTTTTACTCTGCAACATTTTCTCTGTCAGATGGAGAATAAATGTGAATTGTGGTTCATGATCATCCATACCTTTTAACTGTTGCAAAGCTCCTTGGCTTAGTTTTGGCCCACACCAACTAGAACTTTCCTAGCAATGTCCAAGCACAGTTCAGTAACTACAGGTAACGAGGATTACAGATTCAGCCACTGCTGTAGAGATGAGAGCCATGCTGTACCACTTGCCCAGACGGACAGAGAATTAGTGAAGATGAAACCTTTAATGACTCTGTAGTAACCACCTCTCAGTTTGAATGCTCACCTATTGGTCTGAACTCTACGCTCCCTCAGGAGGCCAACCTCCTCCTTGGCCTTCTTCAGTAATGCCTGCTTATTTTCAAACTCTGAGGATTTCATGTAATTCTCAATTCGCTGGTACTGATTATCAGAGAAACGAGCCAAAGACAGAAAAGCCTTTGTCTTTCCTTTCTTCAGTTCATCACTGTTGTCTCCACGGTGGCTTGCAGCAATTTCCACAGCCTAAAAGGGAGTTACAATAATGGTAAGGCTGATAATCAGATACATAGTTGGCTACTGCACAGTACCTGACCAAACTACAGTAACAGAATGGAAGGGACTCCTGGAGGTTGTCTTATTCAAATCCTTCAAGCAGGGTTCAAGCAGCGCCACTTGCTTGTCTGAACTAACCATGTTAGTTAAGGATGCCTCTGATTGAATATATATAAATACAAAATAAAATCCATCAGGCTATTTTTGTAATACAACCTATTTTTAGAGTAACTAGGCGTGAAGTTTTACAATCTTGTATCAAAACATGGTAAGAAAAAATAGAAAATAGTCAAAAAGCGTCAAAAAGAGAAGGAAATTGTATGTGAAAGTCACTGATACAAATTAGCAGAGTGATGAAACAATGTAGAAAGTGAAAGAGAAAAGCAGCTATGTACAGTTTTGCAGATTAGAAATAAAGAAATGTGGGCACATTAGACTTATTAACAAGAACATTTCTGCTGTGGCTAAGATTTTTTAAAAATGTCTGTACTTTGAAGCAGTAGTGCAAGATCTTCCAGCACCTGGGATGAAACTGCTACAAATACAATCCCCATACCCATCCCCATATGACCAATATATGATCCATCCTGAAGGTGAAAAGATGGCCCCTCGCTGTAACAAAGACATCGAGGCCCTGGAGCGTGTTCAGAGAAGGGCAACAAAGCTGGTGAGGGGTCTGGAGCACAGGTCTTACAAGGAGCGGCTGAAGGAGCTGGGATTGTTCAGTCTGGAGAAGAGGAGGCTCAGGGGAGACCTTATTGCTCTCTCTAACTACCTGAAGGGAGGTTGTAGTGAGCTGGGGGTCAGCCTCTTCTCTCGTGTGACTAGTGATAGGACTAGAGGGAATGGCTTCAAGCTGCGCCAGGGAAGGTTCAGGCTGGACGTTAGGAAATACTACTTCTCTGAAAGGGTGGTCAGGCACTGGAATGGGCTGCCCAGAGAGGTGGTGGAGTCACCGACCCTGGAGGTGTTCAAAGAACGTCTGGATGTTGTGTTGAGGGACATGGTTTAACGAGAACCATTGGTGATGGGTGAATGGTTGGACTGGATGATCCTGTGGGTCTTTTCCAACTTTAGTGGTTCTATGATTCTATGGGAACGGGGTGGAAGGAAAAAGGCAAACATTATAAGTCATTATCGCTTCTCAGCCAATATCAATAGATGCTTCACTGTAAATTCTAAAAACCATATTGTGAATACTTCATATGATTACAGTGTTACATCATGCTTCTTGAAACTATAAGGTTTGGGTTTTTTTAAACTAAGAAACCGTATTTTTGACCCAGAAAAATAAAGGCTGAATTGTAAAATGCACTCAACATTTTAACAAAATATTTTACAACAGCATTATCCCAAAGACTGAGCATTTCAAAGACTGAATGCACCTTCTCTAAGTATTTCTGCAGGATGATTGTAGGGTTTTCCAAACATGTTTCTGCCAACCAGGTTCCGCACAGCCTCAGGCACTCTGTATACATCAATTTCAAGTGAGGATCATTCTCCACCTTTGCGAAAGCAAATTTGGGGAGAAAAAAAAGAAAAAAAGAAGGCAACAAATGAAAAAAACACCGACATATTAGGTAGGCAGTTTACAAACTCCTCTAAACATAATTCAGTCACTTAGGTCTATTACATGCAACGCCTGTACATTGGCATTTACTCTCCACATACATAGTAGTCAATAACTTAAATCACATAAGAACAGTACATACTTTAAAATATCTGACAAATTGAACAATGAAAAGCACAGTAAAATAATAACAAAAATGAATAAAAATAAAATAAATTCAGAGTGTGTTTCCAGAATAGTTATTTCTAACATACCTATTTAATTTGAATGACCACTGTGCACAATGCAGGAAAGATCAGGTATTGTATACCTATATGTGATCATTACATTTTTCAGGCAGACATCTATATGGAAACTTGGTTAAAAAGTGCTCTGAAAAGACAATGGAGTACATTTCCAATGGACTTGCCTGCAGAGTGGAACCTCAGCTTTAATTCTACAGCAGGACAAGTTTCCAAAATACTTCTAGTATGGGATACATATTAAAAACCACCTGACTGAGATGACAACACTGACTGTAACAAGCTGATGAGTATCACAGACAGTATATATACTTACACAGTAAGGACAAAGGATAAAACAAAGGATAAAATCTTTATCCTGTAACAAAAGATGAACAGTATTCCCAACATAATATACTTAAACAGTTCTGCTTGGACATTATTCCATTTAATAACTGGCACAGAACAAGAAGATACGCTTCTATCAGACAACATTGTATAAAACACGTTCATTTGCTTTAATCAAGGGAAACTGATATTAATTAATTGATATCTGAATTTAAATAGCTATAAATCTCACAGTGGTGGCACTGGAAGCTGAATAATGAATTCTGACACTTGCCACTCCTATGGACGTAAAAAGTACATTTTCTAATATTGCAGATAGTCTTTCCATTTTATTCCAAGGGAAAACCGCAGATCTGATTTTAAATAAGTTAATTTCCATAAGACCTCACACTGTATAGCACATACCTGAAACCAATTTGCATCTAACTTTTTTATCAGCTCTTTCAGAATATTCAGTGCAAGGCTCTCTTCCTTTTTAGCCCAGAAAACCTGAGCTTCTTCTAGCTGCCATTCAGAAACTCCATACTGTGTTGGGTTGTGTTGTTTGATCTGAAACATAGCTCTTTCTGGAAGCTGGGGAAAAAAATAGTTAATCAACAATTCTGTAAGTCAAATACATGGAACTCTTAGCAAGTTTTGTTTTTACACTCTTTCTTAATTTGTTCTGTATGTGCAGCATATTCTGTCTATCTAATGTTAAGTATATATTTTGAGGGAAGAGACGAAGCAATCTTTCCACAAACTTGAACAAAATCCCAACTTGCAACAAAAACAGGATACAGAACTGAACTTCACAAACCCCCAGATGAAATACCAACACGAACGTTTTAAACGTCACATAGTTTGAAAGGCCCCAAAGCATGTCCTCTAAGTTGTACATGACCTACAGCACTGAAAAGACTGGAATGACTGTGTTTTCAGAAACGCATTGGCTCAGTAAGTCAGAACCTTTTAAACCTCCCCAGGTATAACGTCTCGATTTTAATCTTTTTTTCTACAACTAAAAATCAAAGTAAAAAACACGAACTTCTATTTAGGCTCATACAGGACACTCCTCAGCATAGTGTTAGTAGCGGGGTAGACAAAAGATTTAAAAAAACTATTAAGAAGATAATTTCCCAAACAATTCTAGAGGCTCTGAGTAAACCGCTCTATTTTATGAAGTCAAAGACTTCTACTAATTAAATCCTTATCCACTGAAAGAGTTAGAAACATTCTGAAAGCAAATTTTAATGTACTTCCCCATACCAGTTAATCACCTTCACAGGTTATGTATTTAGCTGGAACTATTTCCTACAGAAATATCCTACATTCGAGGATAGGGATGTTCTGTAAATTGTGGTTGAGTTACTATCCCAGATGCATTAGCTAGAATGAGCCAGAGTTGACTCTGGATCTTAAATGCTTTCAGCATGAGCAGCTGCAGAAACCACCATTACTGCAAATCTCATTAAGCCATTCACAGAGACCTTTCACACAGTATAATGGTGCTGCCAGGATATAAATCCTCTAAGATAACACTAAATAAACAGATGCAATAAAGTTCTTTCAGCAGCCTTAATCTGGAAAACCAGAACAATATTGTGCAAGTGAAAAATGGATATATAAAACTCTACAAAAGAAAAGTAATAGAGTCATAAGAGAATTCTTTGATAAAAATTTCATTTTAATATTATCTTCTTCAGAAAGTGGCTTATGGCTGTGAGCAAAAACTAGAAAACATGCCAATAAATACACTGGATAAGCTCTACATATTTTAAGCCTCCAAAAAAATCAATTCATTGAATAAACTTAGAATACAGTTTAGTGCTGTTGAAAAATCAAGTTATTTTACAAACTGAAAAACTACACATCCATCACTAACTTCTCCTGGAATTTGTTACCTGGGTATTATTAGCAGTTCTTGCCAATTTAGAGAGCTCCACGAGATGTTTGGTGAGAATGTCTTTAATACATTCTCTTTTGGCACTTTCATTCTCCTTTTCAAGCAAGATCTCCAAAATGACAGTGCGCAGAGCCATGACCGGCTCCTGGAAACAGAAGTCACTGTCCTCAAGAAGCTGGGACTGTCTCTGCCATTTCAAATAAGTATCATTCAGTTGTTGAGTTGTAGCAGGTCTGCAGTCATTACCAAAATGGAAAAGACCTGTTATTAATTCTTGTTCTAAATATTTGTGAAATGCAAGATGAGTAACAACAGTAAACTAGAGAGGCAGTTCACAATCGACAGATCAAAACCAAGAAACAGCCCAGAGAACTCCACTGTAAACACTGTTGATTAAGTTGTTTTGCAAACCATCAGCAAAGGGAATCACATGCACACAGTCACTGCACTGCTCGAAGAACTCCCATTTTGTTCTACAGGTCACATTCAGATTAAAATAAGAATAAATTCAAATTCTGTGGCACTGTAGCAGTATAGGTTTTCACTGTATGTATGATTTTCTAAGTTCATTAAGTGCAAATACAAGGGTTCTTAGTAATCCTGACATGCTAAATCACAGTAGAATGTCTGTAAACAACCAAACTGATACAGCTATGGCAGAAAAAAGTGTGATATTAAAAGCACTATTAAAAAGCAATGCTAAGAATTTATCTGGAATGCTGATGGCAATACTGGTCCATGACAAAAGTGGTTCAAATTGAAGCAGCTTTTAACAGAATCACAGGGAGAGAATACTCAGTTATTTCAGCAGACCAGAAGCTAGGAGGCACGGCTGCTGGCTGCCCTGAGGTGCACCACGGAACTCAAAACAAAGGAAAGAAAATAGTTCTGTTAAAATACAATATTGGCACAGTACCAAATAGTTAAAACTAGACCAGGAATAAATCCAGCCTGGAAACAGAAAGTATCTGTATTTGTGTTCCCATTCTAAAGCTAAAATCCATACCTTGTTAAGGCAGAGCGTGAAAAGTTTAGGAATAAAATGTGGTGAGGTCATTTTATTTGTGTACAAGACCTGATGATCAAAATTCAGAAAACTGAAAAATCAGTACAAAACAATGCTTTAAAGATACCTGGAAAATAGCAGACCTATATTTTCCAGCTCTCCAATGAGCTGTAATCTGCAAAGACTTGGATATAACGTATACACAGACTCGAGACTGCCTTTGCACAGCTCTTCTACTTCATTCATCCTATGGATGTAACAGAGAAATAGCAATATTTTTTTTAATTGGTAATAGTTTTCCGTATCTACAAAGAATTCCAAACAACCATGACATAATTTCCACGCAGTGGACAGAAATTAAACAGCAAATATAATTTTGTAGTACCATTAAATTTAAGAAAAAAAAAAGTCTGACAATAAATGAAAATATGATAAATATCAACAAAGCATATGTAACAGCTGACCTGAAAAAAAACAGAATCTAAATCTATTTAAGAGGACTGCTAAATAAGGGATGCATACTACTAGAAATATATCTGTAATTAACACTCAAATTACACATGCACAAGTTAAAAAACACAGAAATTAATTTAGAGTCCAGAAGAACTAATTTTATTCTATGAATGAGTATTAATTTAAACCCACAAACCCCTGTAATAGTTTTTATAAAGAACTTGTGACTACAAACAAGCACACATGCACACGCACACACATGCACATATACTCTCTCCATCTCCTTCTTTAAGAGCGGAATGTTGACACAACTGGTTTTTGTTTGCTTTGTTTTTACCTGGCAACCTTCAGAGTGTCATAAAAGGTAGAAAATTCTTTATCTCGTAAAGACTGAAGAGCATCATACAATGATTCATGGTACCCTGATCCGCCTGTCTCATTCCTTAAAAACAAAACAAAACAAAATAACATAAAATTAAGGGGAAATATCTGCAAAGGAATCAACTTTGTCTTTATGATGAATATTTTATGAGAACGTTATCTGTGGCTGGATGAACTGCTGTTTCACTGTACAAAAAATTACAATGTAACCTTCTCAATTTCAAATTAATTTAGTATTTAATAAATTCAAACTGTTCTTTTAAGGAAAGAAAGAACAGTCACAGTCAAAACATTTGGAACACCGGAGCTTAGGCTCACAGTTACATAATAATAAGACAAAAACAACTGTACAATAAAAACTTGATCATAATGCATTTCTCACGGTATTGTGCTGAAAGATGGGTCATGGTACGTATGCATCTTCAATTTAGAATCAGCGTTTTTTAAATTTAACTTCAGAAATACTTTTAAAATGGAAAAAATAAAAGAGAGAAAAGAAGGATGGAAGAAAACAGTGTTCAAATTCATTTCCTGTATCCATTAATTCTATCCACATTTCTCTGTTTTACCCATATCAATTTTCTTTCTTCTACTTGACCCTCCACTTTCTTACTGTCTCATTCTCTTTTCTTTTTCAGTCTTATATGCTGCTTTTCCTCCTTCTCTTTTAAAGATGAATGTTCCAGTTGACTAAAAGGGTTGTACGCACAACTACAGTATGTCAGATTAGCAGCTCCCTATTTTCACTCAGAGGGTGGTGACGCACTGGAACAGGTTGCCCAAGGAGGTTGTGGATGCCCCATCCCTGGAGGCATTCAAGGCCAGGCTGGATGTGGCTCTGGGCAGCCTGGCCTGGTGGTTGGCGACCCCACACATAGCAGGGGGTTGAAACTAGATGATCATTGTGGTCCTTTTCAACCCAGGCCATTCTATCATTCTACAATTCTATGAAAAGGACAATCACTTCCCTAGTTTTACTGGCCACACTATTTCTGATACAAGCCAGGATACAACTAGCCTTCATGGCATGAGGGGAGGGATTGCTCCTTACAACGAAGTAGCCATGAATCAACATTAGTTTTCTTATTTACTTCTTGATAACATTCCAAGGCTTAGTGATTAGTATCTTTCCCATTTGTTTATAAACTAAAAAAATAAAAATAGAAGTGCATATCTCTCATACACAGACAGCTGCTGTCTGAATAAAAATATAAAATTTCACTTAGGAAGAGTGTTAAAAGATACGAACTAACAGGAAGTAACTGAAGATAATATAAAGTGAAGTACATATAAAATAAGTCTAAGTGAAAATGATAGCATTTTAGTTCAATGATTAAGATAATGTAGGTGACCTGCATCACAGAAATTATATTCTAATGTCTTCTGTTTGCTTGGAACTGAAACCACTGTCTTTAAATCAAGAAACCAAAAAAAGTAAGTTGATTTACTTGACAGATGAGATGTTGTCCCACTGCATATTCCTCCACGCTGCCTGGTAGCGTATTTCCTGTAGTTCTGCACACCACTCTGTGTTTTCATGTTCCAGTCCTTTTAAATACATGGAAAGAGTGTGGCAAAGCCCAAAATTCTGCAAAGCCTGCAATTAACAAAGTTAATGAACATTGCTTATCCCCCTTTGACAATCTGAATTGTTTTTTAAAAGGATTTGTTTTACCTTTGGTAACAAAGAAACCTTTGTTGGTAAGGCAAAACCATAAATATTTCTCAATTCAGCACAAAAAGGTTTTAATAAGATCACTATTAATCACATTATTAATACCTGCAAACTTGGAAAATGGTTTATTACTACTGTCACTGGCATTCTTTGAAATAAAATTTTCACGATGTGTTTGAAATGAACCATCTGCTCACATTTCTCCATTCCATTATTCCTGGGTAGTAAGCCAAAATTCGCTTTACTGTTTTTTCCTGGGGAAGAAGTTTCCTACAACTGTTTAATTCCTATCCACTTGAAGGCCATGGTGATGTTACAATTGTGATCGCTTATCCACGTTATATGTTTAGCCAATATGAATTGGCTAACACTGTGGAGGTTTAATAGTGATAATAAGTTAAATTAAATAGTGATAATAAGGTAAATAGTTAGAAAATAACAAAGGAAAATTAAATGAAGTGTAATGCAGACATGCTCGTGTTACTACAGAAGTGGTGTAAACATTTTCAGGACAAAAAAAGCAACATATTTTAAGTCATCAAAAGAAGACAACATCAATTCCATTTATTGATTTCATACGAAATACAATTTTCAGTAAGACGGTAGCCATAATGTAGAGGTTTAAAGAATCAGATGGAAAAAATAACCAATTACTTTTTATATTCCATCATTTTAGGAGCTGCCCAAAATCTGTATAAAATAAAATATATTTTGAAATATTTCACAAAGTTCATGATCCAAGATAGAGATTATGGTCGAGTGACAAAAGGACAATAAGCCTGGGTGTTTTCAGGACAAATACTGATTTGTCTTACATTATATAGTTTGGCTACCTATAATGACAGAGGACTAGACTTGATCACCAAAGAGGTCTCTAAGTCCTAAAACAAGCTTGTTTTTAGTATGAATGACCGTGTACAGTGGATATCAATTCCTACATTCACTTCCTATTAAAAAATAAAATTACCTCTATTATCCCTGCTTGGCGAGTAGATGGAGAGAGGGCTGCCTCAAGGTCGTACGTTAGAAGAGCTTTATCCCATACTGCTTCATGCTCGTATGTTCTTATCCTATTGTAAGTTAAAGTTTTAAATTTAAGTTCCTTACTGAGAAATGAAACCAATGACTTTAAGGAATATCAGATCATTAACAAATTATACCGTGCTAACGGCTGTAACATTCTTCCTCCACCACAACCATAGAGACTGTCAGGCTCTCCAATGCTTTTGTATATGTCCATGAGAAGGTCCTAAAACATACACCATAAAATTAAGAGTTACCTTTCTTGGAACTAGTTCAAGTGAACTTTGTACATATCATGTACATTCATAAATACAGGTCCCCTCCATGTAATATGTTTTAGTTTTCTTTTATGCAATATCTCAGTAATATCATCACGGAAAGAAAAGTCTGTAGCATAGCAAAGCTTGGAACTAGGTAAAGCTCTAGAATAATGAACTAAGGAAAGAAGTATCCTCAACTAGGATTTTAAGTAAGACTTGTGTGAGATTATACTTCTGTGGTTACTACAACTTGCTACACTAGCTCACTGATTTTTCATTAGCATTTCTCTATGACAAAACAATAATGCTCTATTGGCTGCTTACCACCATAAGGTCAGCTCTTTTGGGGAACAAAGTCTGCTTTGCTGTCATTGAAAATCCGCCACCTAGTGAAACCTAGTGAGTGTTTCACGTGAACAAACACTGCATTTATCATGTCTGTCAAGGCCATTGAGTTCACTCTGAGCACAGGTAGAACTTTCAAACATAGTTTTTCAAGTTCAACTAAACCAGTTGTTAGCTCAGATGAGACTAACTACTAATTATATTTATACAAGAAGGCTCAAAGATTATTAAGCATACACGTTTACCTGTAAACTTATGCCAGTTTCTTTACTTTTTTCATTCAAAATAGCAATAGTTGATTTTTCACTTTCTTCTTCAAATGTCAAACTTTTAGCTGCTTTAAAAGAAGACCTACAAGAAATGTTTCAAGTGGTAAAGATAAATTAATTTTCATACAAAGAATTAAAGAAATGATAGAAGAACTTGTCAGAATTAAGGCACATACACCAAATGCAAGACCACTTCTGTTATTTTCCAGGTTATTCAAAACAGCTCTTACCCGAATGGGAAAAATAGATCAAATGATTGAGAATATGAACATCAAAGAATTTCAGCATCAAGGGTGGGGTTTTTTTGCTTGGTTGGTTGTTTTTTTTTTGTTGTTGTTGTTTTGTTTTATTTTTCTTTTTGAGAAGTATGTAATGTCTAATTTTTATTAAATCAAATTGATAATTTGCTTTTGTGACTGCCTGAAGCAAGAATGTTCTCTTCTGTGAAAGTGTAAAAACAACCATAGAACATCTTAAAACCATACTCTCATTATATGTTTTTTGATTTTATATGTTCTGACTTTATATGTCTGACTGTATGTTCTCTGAGTTACTTGTGGGCAGAACCAAGATGGTAAATTAGTTCCATATTTAGATCTTGCTATAGCAGAAGTCAAAGATAATTGTGCATTATATAAGAAAGCTCCTCCTACATGGATCGGTAGAGGATCAGTTCTACACTAGAAATTATGAATGAAGTTAAAACTACATAATTCTGGTCATAATTCTGTAGTTTCTTTCTCCTTTTGCTTCACTGGCAGAGATATTTTAAATGTCAGTACTAAAGCCTGAGCATTTATTTTAAAGCTTCAGTGACTTTTCATTTAATAGAACAATACTGGAACACATGAAATGTGATCAATTTTACTGGACATTTCAAGAAACTGCATTTCTCAAGGCTTACCTTTCTTGCTGTTTGTCTATATTTATCTTGTCTGCGTAGATTTCTGCATAGAGCAGGGCTGTGAAGTGAGCAGCACAAGACTGCGCTGCTACAGCAACCTCAAGATAATTCAGATCTAGCCAGAAGCTGTCATCAAATACTGTACCTGAAACAGATCTGATTTAAAAAAAAAGACTTTAACACTATTGCAAGAGGCCATCTCTGTAACATTAAACAAAATAAATCCAGCTGAACTATAAAATCTTCCAAAGGCTAACATTACCTTAGCCTCCAAATCCTAACCTCATATCACAAAATGTTTATCAAACCAAAAAAACCCTCTTTCAGCATAGTTAATGCTGTTTAAGGCTAGCCAGTTTATTCCATAACAAATACAAGGTCATTACTAAATCCGTATTCTTTTAACAAACATGTCGTTCACCAGATTTTTCTTTCTTAATCTAGACCATCAACAAATCTTAAGACATAATGAAAGTTGAGCAACATTTTGGAAAGCCATGTCACCTCTTTTGCCTCCTTAAGTAATCAACGACAGCAAGCATGGTTCGTCGAGATACTTTATCCAAACTTCTAAGAACATGGGTTTCTTGCTCTAGGATATATATTTCAAAAGAGAGAAAATAATGAACTTGTTTCGTAAGTGTCCTTTACATTGCATTTATTGTCTCATTAAGATCATTTGCACAGAATCACATTTAAAGAGACCTCTATCATTTTTTCACTCCTGTCCCTGAACTAACTGTAAGTTTATAAAAACTTGTTGCCTGTCTTCAAAAATGTGCAAGGATACTGATCTAGTCTTTATGGCCATGCTAGGAAGAACCTTTAAAAAGAACCTTAAATATATACACTATCATTAAGCTCATTTACAGAAATCTTAGTGTAAACTGAAGCCTTTCCTTTACCTCTCCAGCAACCTGAAGTTTGCGTGACTTGCCTGTAAAGACATTGTACAGACTCATTTCTTTAATGAAGGAGGAAGTTGAAGGGTCAGGCTCAGCTAAGAGAAATACATGACTTCAGATCCTGAAAATCAGTTCAGTCATAATAGATTATCCCCACAGTCTAATAATGGAGATCTTTTTAGACAGATTTCTGCTCACTGCAACCACAATCTAATTTGAAAGGACAGTCGCCACCTTGATTAGAAGGTATGTTACAGTGAGACAAAGCAATTCAAAGTTATATCCCCAGTCTAAAAGAAAGACCAATAAATCTCAGTCTATTTCAATCTACCAAAATAGTACTTTCTTTCAATTGGAACTTACTGCCTTAAACTCAGTTACAGTTCTTTTGGATTACAGCTTCCTTTCATACTGCTGGAACGGAAAAGGCCTCTTTAACGTATAGGGAGACCAACACCAACATCAGGTAGATGTTCAAGCAAGAGTTAACTTTTATCCAAGGCGAAAATCTAAGAGAAAATTGCCTTTATTCATGTTTTTTTTTTGAGGAAGGCAGAAAATTAACTGCCACATAGTGATTTTAAGACAGTTCAAATTTTAGTCTAGCAGCTTATCACAGCTGAATTCAGCAAGTGATAAACATAACTCAATTGAGAATAAGGAAAGGAGCTATAGAAAAGAAACAACTTGGGTCCTGCCAGTGAAAAAGCTTCAAAATCACAGATATCTCTAGTAATCAAATAACTGGACAAAAGTTTTTAGAATTCTGTCTGCCTACAAGTGTGCATCACGTATTTGGAGTCAGAAGATGGTAACTTTTTCAAGACAAGAATTCCTCTTTCAGATGAAAGAAAAATACTGGGACATTACCTGAGTCAGAATTTGGCGGTGTAGCAGATCTACTAGATGAGGCAAATCTGCAACAGGCAGTAAAAAACTTCCGTATGTGAACTGACAAAACATTTCGCCAAGATTCGTTCGAATCATGAAGAAGGATATCATGAATCAGGTATGGAAGCAAAGTTTGACTCAAGTCTGTTTTCACCTAGAATATAATTATGCACAGCAGTTGCTAAGAAAAGGAATCATAAGCCCTTTTTTCTCAGGTTATAACCAAACTCAAGAGCCTAATGGCCATTCTACTTTCTTACTGAAAACTGAAATGTATAGATTCAGACACAAGACTGAAAACTATTCAAAACAAACACAAAATACTTAAGAAAGAATAGGAAGTAGGCAAAAATGTGTAACCCTCAATAGAGCTATACTACCCTTCAGTTAATATAATCACGTAGAGGTGATCTCATTACGTTTCTCTCCCAAATCTTGTATTTCAAGAATGTATTTAATGAGTATCTGCAGTATCTGACCATATACTATCCAATTTACTGGTAAGAAATAGTAGCAACATAATAGTAGAAATTACTATTTGATATCTAGTTGAGTTATCATATAATTTTGTTCATCACCACCCACAAAGGTCTGTGTATCATTCAGTTCACCTCACACAGTGGCTTCATTAACTGGAGAACTTCATTTTGTACGCCTCCACTGTCCAGTATTGAACGGGTTAAGCTCTTGATCCAGGTTTCATGACTTTCTCCCAGAGGAATCCACAGGTTTGTGTCATCCAAAGTTTCCGAAGAAGCCTCTGAATCGTTAGCTGGCATTGCCAAAACCTAGAAGGAAAAGATACATACTGCAAATATAAATAAATGCATCGTTTAAAAAAAAATCTGCAATCTGCAGAGGTTAAAACAGATTAAATATGGACTGTGCATGAATTGCTTCATCAACTTTGCTCATGCAAGTGTAAAATTACACAAGGAAATCTGAAAGTATTAAAAATAAAACTTTAATGATAACACCAACAAGGCCATATTAAATGCTACACTTACACAACTACAATTACACAACCTTTTTTCTGACCTACTTTCCACCAAGTTTTTGCATCAAACAATGGAATCCTGAGAAAGAGTGTATTAGATTACAAAGTAGGTAATCAGAAAATGTTTGTCTAGAAATGAAAGCACGCAGCTTTCTAATATCATATTGGTAATTTCCTACGTAAAGAAACCCCAAATGATAAAATAGAAATGAAAAATAGGAGATGCACAAAAGCAACAGCATTTGCAATCAGACAGATGAAAAGACCAGGCCTTGGATTCAATAAAGTCCATTTCAAAAAATATTTTCACATTTGCTCTTTTTTATACTTATTTCTATGCTTTCTCTACCCTTATGTCATATAAATAAGGTGTATCAAAAGAAGTACCTTCTTCTTAGACATTCTGAAAGGCTGTAGATAGATTAACATGGGATCACCTTTATTTTTATAAACTTCCCAAAATTCACTGCCAGAATTGGTGGCTAATATGTTTTTCAAACAGGAAACAGCAGCAGCTCTAACATCAATACTGAAAGAATAACATAGAGAATATTATGATTAATAATTTCTTTTAGCTGTTTTACTTTCAAAGTCACCTTTGTAAATATGCAAGTCAAAGAATTCCATAATCTAGTAACATGCGTGTCTAATGAGAAAATGTTTGTGAATAGGATATGACATCCCATATTTTGTTTTAAAGAAAAGCCTCAGGATAAACACTACAACACTACTAACCTCTTCTGCACAGAAGAGATTCTAACTAAAGAATCTTAACTAGACAATTTCCAGCTTGACTGAGTAAGTAATCTGAGCCTTGAGGAAGCACACGATTGGGTACTCATAGGCATGATCCAAATGCATTTGCAGATGTGGGTACTCATAGGCATGATCCAAATGCATTTGTAGATGTGAACAACATGTAGCTTAACAGCCCCTATTAAACTTGGAACTAAATAAGCATCATAAATAAATACACTCACCAATTATCTGTTAAAGCAGTATTTATTTGCGTTAACATTATGAAGACCCACTGAAGCTTTTTATCTTCGAGCATGTCCACTGCTTTAGAATCCAGTGCATTTTCAGCATGCTGAAGAGCTATGGTGGAGAAATCCATGGGACCTATTTCTCCCAGGCAACTTCCAACAGCCTCTGCAATGAAGGTAATTTTGTATTCTTACATACACTAAAACAAAGTATCGCCCTAAAAAGTTGCGACAAGTCAATCAGTATAAACCATTTCCAGAACTGAGATTATCATGGGATAAAAGCTGCATTTATAAATAGTCACTTGAGGAGCTGTATGGTTAAAATCACATGTATTCAAGTTTCACAGCTTAAGACTCATCAATAACACAGTTGTGTTTCCTAACTTAATTTTCTGATAGTACATATGGCTCTGAATTTTCTTTAAATTCTGGATTTTGTTTGAATCAGACACAGATTTTATTTTTGCTTGTGTCCAAATTACTAAGGGCAAAAGGTCAGAATCACAGCCACCAGGAGAACCCAATTTTCATTCCCAAGGAGGATGATAAACACACGACAGAAGCCTGTAATCACAATAAGAATTACTACCTGTATTTTACTTAAAAATGATGCATCAATGTGTTCTATTTATAAAAACACATGGCTGCATACAAGGAAAAAAATGACCCTAAAAACATTGACAAAATAAAAAGAGATATTAATTTCCATTAGAAATGAACAAAAATGTATTTCTTGCTCTTTCCTTCATACTCATCATGCTTCTTGAAAACACTTTCATCTTCTACAACACTGCTTTTAACAACCAGAGCAAATAAAGAAAAAACTGAAGGTACAGGGTCGCATTTAACAAACCATCTAAGGAAAGATGGTGCAGGAAAGCCTGAAAGATACAGCTAGCAGAGGTGCTGAAGAATGCTGTATGATACTGAAGTAAACGTAAGCTGCAATTACTCAGCATTCGTCACTTGTTAGTCTTTTAGACTAAAATATACCTCAAGACAAAAGTTCTCATTACGCGTGTACACAGCTGTTTTACACATCAAAACTGAGGAAACACCCCTTTCATGGAGGTAAGTCCCACTGGAAGAAGAGAGGATTTGGATTTTAGCTTCGGTCAAAACGCTTTTGGTGCTCAATGTAAATGGTGAGGATCATTTTAGTGATACACAAGAGGCTTTAAAATGGACAACAACTATTTTAATTTTCACTAAAGTATGCCTTCCATATTTTCAGTTAAGTTCTCTTCCATCCTTCTTGCTGTTTTTCAATCTACTAATTAACCCATAGACAGACAGATGTCTCTACTGAGTATAGAAGAGACTAAGATCAAAACTGATGAGAGTTTATATTATTCATCAAAGCTGTTACATACAGTGACTGAAAATAAGATACACCATTCTAACAAGGGTGACATCTAACAGCTAAGGCAAAATAGCAGTGGGAAGAAATGTTGAGAACTGCTACAGTTTCAAATCTTGGCTTGCAATGACAGACCTAGGAGATTTGTGGGACTAATGAACTTACCCAGCACTGCTTTTTCACCTGCATGATTAACTGCCATCTTGGACAGCTGCAGTAAGCTCACCACAAGCTTCACCATTACAGAATCTTCTGGCTTTTCTATCATTCGTACAGAAAAACAAAACAACAAAAACATCAAAATGTCATTTCTCTTGTTGTATAACTGCTGTCGGTAACTTAAACTGGTCTTGTACTGGAACAAGTGTTAACAGCTGCTCCCTATTCAGCTTCCTGATACCATTCAGCACTTGAAAGATCTAGCTGTTACTACTCAATCACTTTCCAAACTTACAAGGCCTAGATCCTAGATTATTCAGGCTCTGCTCTGATGCAAGTTGTTCCATGAAAGCTTGTTGCCCTACTACTCCCTTTTCAAGCAGAATTTTGAGACTGAAACAGTAAATGATATTCAAGACGTAGAGAGACAACAACGTTAGGACAGACTACTGTTCTTCCTCAAATTTTACTCTGCCTTTATCTACAGTGAATAACATCAGCTTTTTTTTTTATTTTCCAGTGAATCGGTAGAACAAGCAGATGAAGACTTGATGTAGAGAAGGAAAACGAAACTATCTTGTTACAAACATCTGAAATCCAAAACAGAAAAGAATTGGGACTGGCCTGAGAGCTGGCAAGGTTCAACTAAACTAAATCCAATCATTTTTAAACTTCTGTGAGATTTACTTTCTAACATGCTATGTCTTTCCAAAATCTAGCTTCATTACATTCAAAGGAGCAGGGAGATTTATATACAACAAAACTCATTAAGCTGCCATAAAACAATATATCCACACTGTACACTACCCCAGTCATTCACAATCATATGTGACCCCGCTTCAAGAGCTGGATGGGCATTTTACCGTGTTAGTCATATAACACTTCATTTAATATTTATAATACACTCTACAAGAGGCGTTTCAGATTCTGCATCAATAATCTATGCTATTCTATTTCACATGTGAAATGATAATGAAGTTACATTGTTAAACATACTAAAACTAGGACAAATAATTCACTGTCAAATTAGAAGAGAGTTATATTACTACACATCTAAACCCAAATACAAAAGAAATAAAACCCATAATCAGATATCTGTACCCTGAAAAATTTTGAGGAGGTCCTTCATCTGATCCTTATATTGTTCCAACTGTTTTCGTAAATCATACAGTCCTTCAAGTCGTGTTAAGGGCAGTGAATCACAAACACTAACTGAGAGAAAGCGATTAATTTCCTGAAAAACAACATTTTGTTTTAAGTACATTTAACATATAAATAAAAGCTTTAAGTAAAGGAATGCTTCTCAGCAGTCCACAATACGGAGATTAATGCATGCAAGATAAGAATGGAGACCTACAGTCCCTTATCAGTTTCTGAAACAGGTAATTAAAAAAAAAATCACATCTAATTTACATCTGTCTCAACTGTACATACAGCTCAGAAACTATTTTTCTTTTTAAAGTTTGTATTGAAGAACCACTATGTCATGAGTTATAATTTAAAATGCAATTACCTCCAAAAGAGAATATGGTCCTTTACTGTATTTTATCTTCAGCTGAGTTGTTCGCAACTCTTCAAAAGCAGGATATTCAGGAAAAGGATCTAAGCGTTTGATTGCTTGGTAGAGATACTCATTATCCTTATTGTCTATCACCAGGTACTTCAACAAGCCTAAGGCCTGAACATAAAAAGCAAATGAAAAGTAAAAAAAAAAAAAAAAACCAACAATTTTGAGCCATATTTCTTATCTAGGTTATAAAGTCTGCATTTCCCTCAGATCCAATAAACTGTACAAAAAACTGCTAAGGTAATTTATTTACATTATTAAAAACTGTAAAAATTTTAGAGGCATGGGGAGATCACACATACGCTGAAAAGGAGTTTTTGCTATTGCCTGTTGCCTAACTTACATCAAAGAATTTGTTACCACAGCCTGCAGTTTTATCCTGCCTTTTGACGATGCTGATTTCAAGTATTGGTCAGCACAATCATCACAATATTGGCTGTGATTCAGCAACACACTGCATCCAAGCAGTCATTCTGATCTTACTGGGTCATAGAATCAGTAACCTGAAATCCTGAGAAATGCCAAAAAATAATGATTTACTGCCCAAACCATTGAATTTGGGCAGAATGTTTCATAATAGATCTATAACTTAAATGAATACTTGTATGATAAACCATATAATCCTTTGCAAAAATGCTATTTTGTGCTTTACCTACTACCTACCTAAATGATAATGGACAAGAGATAAATACAAACAGCAGCAACTCAAACCTACCTGTGGCTGAATCTTAGGCTGGTCCACAGCAAGAGGTATTAGCGTTCCTACAATGACGTGAAGGTGGCTCTCCAGAGCGTCGTTGCAACACGTAACTGCTGTGTGGCAAACACGCTGAAGAAGATCACAGCAGAGTGAAAAGCTGCGCATGGATACATCTCTAAAGATGAGGGGTCTGCCACAGGAAACAAAACGTGAAATTAAAGAAACACGGACTGTCACTGTCTGAAGTATTAATCCATTATGCAATAGGGAGGAAGAGAGGAAAAGGAGCAATACAAATAATCTTTATGGGAGAAACCGATTCTAAACTTAAAACTTAACAATTCAACCAGCTCTAACAAAGTTAGAAGTTGACTGACTCACTTTAGTAAATGGAGTAAAGTGCATGCAGAAAAATACATAATTAAAAGGAAAAAAAATAATTGAAAAGGCTTTCAATTACTTGCCAGAGCCATTTTGACAGAAACAGAACAGTGTGGAAAACATACCCTCTGTGTCCTTCTCCCTTTCACATAACCATTCGTTTAAAAAAAAGAAAAAAAAAAAGACTTGGGTTTCAAAGGACATCTTGATATTATCTAGAAAATATCTCTCATGAAAAATAAGAATCTTTGTTTAAATCTTAAGGCTGATGAAGAATGGGTTTTCTCTATCTGAAGACAAACTAAAGTAACATATACTGACATTCCCTTATCTTGTTAGCTAGTTACTAGTGAGAATATAAATGTTAACACTCTTTAGAAATTCAGAAAAGACATTTGAAATGTGCTTACTTTGCACCTAACTCCAGAATCTGAACTTTCCTCCTACATCCTTTAAATTCCCAAACACTCTTTTCATCACCAGAATCTCTTAACAGCTTTGATTTCTACAGTTTGATAGCCAATTATAGCTTGGAAATTCTGCAGTATAGTGAACATTTCAATACAAGGGTAGCAGAAAGCAGTCCACATTTTAGTAAGAGTTTTAATCTTAAATTCCAAATTGTCAAAGAAAAGCAGTGTAAGGTCAGGAAATTTCAATTCTTCCTATAAATGAATTAACATCTAAGAGCAATACGGATATGAAAGGTTACAAGAACAAGGGAGCACAGCCGTGACAACAATGGTGTGATTACCAGACTTACCTGCTGCTGATGTGGTGAATCAGGGTATAAATCACATCTCGGAGGACAAACGCCCATGCTCCTCCTAAACCATCTTTTATTTCTTTGAGTAACAGACTAACAAAGAAATGGTAAATTATAAGAACTCTGTGCTTCTTGTATATATTGTTTGTATCTGATGCATGCTTACAAAGGGCTAGCAGAATTTTCTGGAATGAATCCTAGAAATAAACAGAACTATGAGTAAAAAGATGATTCATAACGCCAATAGAAATATACTTTATAGCAAGAAAAAAACTAAGCAATAGGAATATATATATATAAAAATTAATTCCATGGGTTGGCAGTACTAACTTCTATGCTCATACATTTTAGACAAACACACTTCAGAAAGTTGTTTTCTTTCTCTTATTTTTAGATTGTTTATGGATTGGCAAAGTAAGTTGAGCTTCTACAACATATGCAGTAAAACAGTATGATCTCTGAAAAGATACATTTCTGAGGAACTATGCTCGAAGACAGGAAGATTTTTAAGATTTATTGCAAGGGGTGTGTAATTTTATATACCTTCCTATCTACTATTAACAATAAAAAAATCAAATGTCTAAAAATATGACTATTTCATTATCATTAAGGGAAGCTAATTTTAATATTTCAATTGTAGACAACAATTAGATACAGCTGTCCAAAAATAATTACTTTAGAATGCTTTCAGACATACACCAAAGAAATAATTTGCATCTAAACAGTGTCTGGTATGCATGCATTTCCCCAGCCTTCAAAATAACTCCAGTTATTCATTACTGTATATGTACTATACAATACAATTATACTTCAACTCTGGAATTTCAGTAAGGTTATCATATCCCTGTACTCAAGACTGCTTCCTTTTCAGAAGGAGCACAGAGAAGTTCCTAAGATTGGATTTCTCCTCAAATATACATGGTGAAAATGTCTAGCTCAACTAAAAAGTATCCAAAAGAATTTTATACTGTTAAGGAAAAATAAGACATCATGACATACTTACAGGGCTTTTAGAAAGAACTGCAACGAGACTTTTTAGTTTGCTTTTATGACAGTTGCTAATGTGGTCCAAGGTTGCCTTAATCACGTAAGAAGGAAAATGAGGAGGATTAGGAGCAGGATCCAGTTCCCTGAGTGAGTAAACAAGAGGTGTTCGGTTTATTTTCCAAGAATCAAAACTCATGTGTTAAATGAAATTAATCTCATGGAATAGATGGGTAACTCCTGGAAGATCTTCTCTGCTATCAGTAAGTCAGAAGCTCCAAAAACATCAGGCAGAGTGACACACTTCTTATTTTGAACTGACTGTTGCACCTGTATGGCAGCTTTCTAGATCTCTTTTTTTTTTGCAATGCTCCCTGATTATTTTTTGAAAGATCATGCTGCTGAGAAACGAATCATTAGTCTTATCTATGGTACTTTGTAGGAAAATCTAATTGCAAGTCATGGGGTGAAGCTTCTGCATTTCTAATTCTGGGAACAATTTGCCTGAAAAAGAAGGAACCAGGAATCTTCTTTTAAGAGCAGAAAACCCCCACTCCTAACTGGGAAAACAAACAAACAAACAAACAAACAAACACAAAAACCAAGCAATAAAAGGCTCATAAAAATGAAGATATTTTTCATATTTGATTATTGCTATTAGCTAGGAATTAATTTATTTGGCATAGCTTAAGCAATTTCTTTACCAAAGGCAAGAGCAGCCATTGAGGGAGCTCCTAAGAAAAGGTCTGCCTTCACTTATCACTGGCTACTAAACATTTAGACCTTTACAGGAAGGACATTAAAAGCTGAGTGATTTTACAGACAGTAAAATTCTACAGGGTCCAAGACTGAACTGATCTGAACAGATATTGCCATAGTCCAGAGTTCATCAACATACAATGAAATTCTCTTGCCTGCTTATTCATTCTTTCAATTAACTGAAATATTACACAGAAATTCTCCTTACTGCTGTTGGGGAATAACTATTTTGAAATTATGCACATAATATACCATTACAACTGAAAATAAAGTCCTTTAATTCTCAACTTCAAAGTTATCAGAGAATCATAGAATCGCTGAGGTTGGAAAAGACCTCCAAGATCATCCAGTCCAACCATCCTCTATGACCTATATATATTTCCTCACTAAATCATGTCCCTCAGTACAACAACTAAATGTTTCTTGAACATGAAATGCCTGAAGGGCATATTTTAATGCACGATGTTATAGAATATACAGCATTTTGAAAATCTACAAGTACATACCTAATATATTTACTTAGATGAGATCCCTCTTCTGCCTTAGTGTTAGGTGGTTCATGTAAGGTCATCAGCAGTTCAACCACAATCTCTGATAAATTATTATGAGATAAATTGTCGATTTGCTAGAGGGGAAAAGCAGCATTTTAGTAAGAAAAAAAGCAGTTAAAGTAACTTAACACTTCTTTACCAACAGAGGAAATATTTTCTTTTCCGGATTCCCTATTTGTTAAAATATCCAAGACATACAATTTATTCAGAAACAACTACTGCTCAGGTCTTATTTATGACAGTCACAGGTAGAACAGTTAGCTTTCACTCTGGATTTTACAGAATCACAGAATTGCAGGCATTGGAAGAGACCACAAAAGATCATCAATTCCAACCCCCTGCTAAAGCAGCTGCCCTACAATAGGTCACACAGGTAGACGTCCAGACAGGTCTTGAATATCTCCATAGAAGGAGACTCCACAACCTCTCTGGGCAACCTTTCGTTGGAAAAAAAAATAATCATATTAATTTTACTACAGGTTCTGAATATAGATCCTGCCTCTGGGGAAGAAGAAGGATCTTCATGAAGTATTAAAATATTTTAAGAGGAAAATACGATGTAGGTAAAGAGACGCATAACAGATGAATTCAGGGTGGTTTTGTTCTTAATTACATTAAATATATACATATATACATACACACACACACACAAATATATATATATATATATAGACACACACACACTTCAGGCCCACTGAAAGATGCTACTGAATATCTACTTGAAAAATTTGGGATACAAATTCAGCTTGTTTGCTTTTATCACAGCAATAATCTTCTACCTTTAAACTTGAACTATCTACATTTTTACAGAATGTATAAAAACTTATTTCAAGTCTGTTCAAAGTCATACAACCCTATTTACACGTTTAAAACAGATACCTGTTTCCCTAAGCAGTTTTCATCCTTGAGCACATCGTAGACTTTAGAAGCTGTCTCTCTTTGCTCTGCTACTTCCCTCTGACCGTGGCTTTGATAGGCAAAATGTGGGAGGATATTCACAAGTATCTTGGGAAAACAGTCTGCCAGAACTTGTCTCCAGTCTTTTCCAATCTTGCTACCAAGTGATTTCACATCTTCAAACTGACTTCTAATCACCAGGTGTGGAACCAAAACCTTATAACAAGACCTACATGCAGCAAATACATTTTCAAAATCTCCTTGAATTACACTTTTGAAAAAATCTCAAGCACAATATAGCAACTATCATTCCTCTACTGGATCCCTCTATATCTAAACTTGTAATAAATGTCTTGCTACTACTATACAAAAAATCTTTGCAGTGTAACTATAGTATGCAATATACTTGGAATAAAAGCTGTCACTACCATTTCCATCAATAAATGTAACTACATTTAGAAATACAAAATCCTCTGTCATAATCTAGATAAATTGCTTTTATATAGAAAATTTACCTGTAAAATTCCTCAAGACCAGTACAGTTCAGAAGAACATAAGGAAAGGCAGACAGGCTATATCCACTGTCCTTTATTTTCAGCCACTCCACCACCAAATAGTCTAAGTGCGATGTCATGAAGTCTTCTATATTCTTATAGCCAAAAATGTCAGATACTTTCTTCAAAACCTGTGCATTAAATAAGATAATAAAGTAGAATGCAGAGTATACGATATTATGGCGTTCTGAAAGCACTACACCTCCATGCCTTTCCCTGCTTCTGAATGCGTATTTGTCCAACTCAGTTCCTATTTGCACAGGCAATTTTGCTTATTTTTTTTATTGCTGATCTCTGAAGGAGAGAATCACGAACTACATCCACACTGTGAGAAGTAGTATGCAAAAAAAGGACAAAGCAGTATACATTTCGTGGTAATGAATAGGAAAGATGGGATAAAAAGGTGAGAACAGATACACACAAAAAAACAACCAGCAGTAGAAATAGCAACAATTTCAGTACACCTCAGTGACAGCACCATAAGAATTCACCAAGACACATACCTTCTTCTAATACACTGCATTTTCTTTACATATTTTCCACTTTGGAAAACTCACTTTACTTTCACTGGGTAGAAAGATTTGCTTAAATGGGTGCTAGAATCTTTAATGTACAAAAATCTACTTGTATTTCAGATCTGTGCTTCTAAGGTAGATCACTATACAGATCATTAGATATAATTACAAAACAATTCAGATTTTTAAGTATCACGTTAGTCATACACTGCATTAGAAAATTTAACAACTTCCAACACTACCAAAAGCCATTTTGTACCATTACAATACTGCTTTGCTTAATTTACAACCTAAATACAAAATGGAATTTTTTACTTGCCTTTTTCACAAGGTGAGGTTCTAATCCATTCTCTTTCACAGACTGGCAAATAGCAAACAAAGCTTGCTTTTCACATACGGGACTGCAGCATAGAACCATGGTTATAAGCATCAGCAGAACTGCTTTTCTATTACATTGTTTGTCTAAAACATCTTCAGGACTTGCATCACCACTGAACTTCAAATAAGAAATAATGACAAAATTATAAAAATTCTGTTAAAGAAATCTCCAAATTAATAAATGAGGATAAATAACTTAAAATAAAGGGCACTGACATAAATGCTTCTGAAAATCTTGCCTTGGTTGCTTAAGAATTACCTTCCCCAGCTGCCTGCTGCACTCCTCAACCAGTAGTTCCTGTCTCCAGCATCTCAGCATACACGCTTGTACCTCATATACTCCAGTTCATATTTAAACACCAGCAATTCAAAATAAGGCAACATACTTTACAGAGAAATGACTGAAGCATTAAGTCTCCTTTTGCTTATCTGCAAAATCTCCAAAATCTGCCTCCAAAACAGACACTGCAGCAGGATTTTCCTTGCTTTTTTTTAATCATTTCCCTAAAAATAACATGTATATTACCATGTAAGAAAAAGCACAAACAACTGATGCATGCCGGAACTGTCTTGTTATTCAAACGCAGTTCTCCACTCCTAATGCACAGTGTTGACAAATGACACACACTGAATAAAAGCAACATGAAACAGCAAGCAAAGGACAGGAGTTAATGAGAGATGACAGCAAGCTGAGGTGGCAGCAGGGGGTTAAGGCAACAGAGAAATCAGATGACACAACAACAAGTTGGAGTAATGGAGAGCTGGTGGTGAGAGTACAAAGAGGTAGAATGAGATGACAGAGGGATGAGGCCTCAGCAGCAAGTCCAAGATACAGGACAGCAAGTCAAGCCAACAGAGAGAGAAAGCACAATCAAGGGATAACATGCAGAAAGATGACAGAGCAACAGACAAAAACAACATGGAAAATGTAGATGGTTTGGCATGATAGCAAGGAAGAAAGAAAAGTAAAAGACACTAATAACAAAAATAATAGTTAAAGGAATTCCACAGTAACATACACCACTGTATTTCCAGTCTCTACAATAGAATTTTCTTCTGAATATTTTATTTTTTTAAGCAAATTTTCATTTTGTGGAAATCGCTGCTCTAGTACCACTGGAAACGCGATCTTACTGAAATCTACAGTTCTTTTTTTAAACTACGTAACTACATAATTTGAATTTACTTTTTTACTATTTACTATTTGTGTTGTCGAGAATATTATGGCTCCCCTTCTCTTTGATTCTTAAGTGTTACAGTAGTGAAAACTGCAACAACAAATAGTATTACAGAGTCTGGAACATACACTGAAAGAGTCTAGAAACTTCTCCTGTGGGCTAAACAGCAACTGCCTGTATGTATAAGTGATTTCTTGTCTATCACCATTTCACCACCTCAGATTACCAAACATCTGGAAGAATTAATATTCTCAGAAAACTGAACACATCTATTTCAGAAAGTAGCTTATTCATAACCTGAAGATTTGGCAAAACTAATGACTAGGTCTTGTTACCGGATTTCCCATTCCTTCCTGAACTCTGAGATATACATTCTCAAAAGCCTTTTGCTGGAGCTCCAAGGGAAGAGGTTTTGGCAATCCAGAAGAATCTCTCTGTTTCACATCTTGAAACAAACTTAAAACAAAAAAAAGAATAATTATTAGCGTAACATTTAGTTTACAGGTTACTGCATGTAATGCTTAATTAGATTTTGCTTTTCTGAATGCTCTAATATTTTTCTTAACTTTCATATACAGAAGTCCTTCCATTCTATCCCTCAAACATCAGTAACAGTAAGAACATCTGCTGGGCCTAAATAGTGGTGAAAAGCTTGAAAACCAAGTTTCCTAGTGTCTGTCAGTGAAGAAATCCAAACTTCAATTGCCTGCCACAATGGAATGCTCCACGTCATGAAGTGTGTTGGGAATATCATACATTTACTAAGCAGATGTACATGTATAAAGAGATTCTCAAATAATTCTTAAATTCTCACTTCTATTTGCAACAAAAATTGCACACAACGGTAGATTGGACCAAAAGGAATTCTAAGCACTTCTAAACAAACAAGTGCAGATACCTAAAAAAGACTACCACATACTTGCCTTATATGTATAATTCCATTGAATAAATGGTAATATTTGACCACAGAGGACCTATGCAGATCATGGGTTAGAGGTTGTTGACTATATTTAGTATCCCTCAATTATTTCCTCCTCCATGAGTTTCGAACCCCTGTAAACTTCTAGGCATCCAGACATATGAATGTAGTAGGGTAACATTTGGGATAGCTGAATGTTGCACAAAGACGTAAACCATACTACCATATTAGAATCCTGAATGTGTCAGCTCTACTTGATGTCCTCTACTCTTTAAAGTGGAAAAGACTGCCAGATTTAATTTTGTTCCACTTTTGTAGTTTTGTAATACCTCCTGCAATTCAACTCTTCTGGGGCAGAAGTGTTCCAATTTGTACAGTGAACAGATGTACGTAAAGTATTCCTAAAACATTCCTTCTATACTGCTTCCATTATTTTTGAGATATGGAGAAAAAGCTGTACATGGTATTCAAAATACAAGATCCTTTGAAGTAATTTTTATGCCAAAAATGTAATCTATTTATAAACTATTTCATATTTGAGTTTTGCATAATAAATCCAGAGTAAAACTTACAATTATATACACATTTTTTTTATATATGCACAAATATATATACAGACACTGGCAACAGAGACAACATTTGAACACCTTAACAAAGTAACTTGGTAGGTTTCTATTTCCCTCAAGATCCAAGCCCCAGGACTACTGAAAACAGCAGCTATACAGTAGCAGAAGTAAGACCCAGTTAAGTGAAATTCACTGTTATAAACAACAACAACAACAAAAGATCTACATTATCACCTGGTAATTGACTTTGCAGCAAGAATAGAAACTTGATGGTGACTATCTGCGAGAAAACGTGGGAAAACCTCACTCACAGGAAGATCTTCATTTTTTATATTAAGGATAGCCCACTTTGAATAAGGATCAGCCTGAAGAAAATACACAGAATACTTAAAACATATGGAAGTCTTACAATGAAATGTAAACCAATACATGCAAAAAAATCTCTACTGTTTTCAAGTTCATCTTAATTATATACTTCACATGTTAATATATTTCAGTAAAGATGGGATTACCTCAAGCAGGGCTTTCATGCAGTTTAAAAGTGCCACTCTCACTGGTGCCGTGCATCTCTTTCCTTGAGCTAACTTCCTAAAATGGGAAACATCTGAATAACTGAAAAAGTTGCCAATAATTTTTAGTAAAAGTCTAACAAGTTTCCTTCTGCTGCCTGTAGTTCACAACTTTGTGCTCAATAGATATGTTTGGCAGGATTTGATGATTTTATTGGTAATCTACAATTATAAATGATTCTCATTTATGGTTGTTGAAGGTATCACTTGTTGTAGCTACTCATCCAATTTAGATGTGGCACTTAGGGACATGGTTCAGTGGGCATGACTGTGATGGGTTGATGGTTGGACTAGATGATCTTAGAGGTCTTTTCCAACCTTAATGATTCTATGAATTCAGAGCACATTCTTTGTTAAATACAACTGTCCTAAGGATTATAAGACTTCTAGATATAAATGATGCAGAAATTATGAAAAGTTAAACTCTGGATAAATGAAATGCATGTGGATTCATAGGATACCGATAGCAAGGTACACAACAGCACTACAAAAATGTTAAGCCCAACAGACTTCTACATTAAATAGATAAAACTTACCAAAAGGCTCCAACAACTGTCAAAAATCGCCCTTGTGCATTCCTTGTCTCTTCAGTATGTGCACTGGCCTGGGCCAAACTTACTGCTATAGGTAGCAAATTACTTAGAATTACTTTGCAAACATCTTGGTCTCGGCGGTACAAAGAACATACATCACTGTGAAAGTAAGAAAAAAGAAAAACTTGAACCACTAAACAGCCCCCGAGTCCTCTAGCTGTTGAACTAAAACAACTCTAACGCATGCTAAACAGTTTCTCTCTTACGAAAGAGGTGTAAGAAGCTTAAGAACTTCATCTACAGGCAGGAGGTTTTCTTCAACAGGGAGCTCCTTCAAGAGCAACAAGTACTGGGGAACAAAAAAAAGGAAAAGAAGTAGGTAAAAAAGAAAAAACTATTACACACTTTTAGTAACTCTTATACAAAATCCTGGAGTAAGGATAAGTAATGCCAGCTCTTACATGCAAGAATCTGATCATCATTATCTATTTAACAAGTAATTAATGATAAAAGCAAGATGTTTATATTTATCAACTTTCAATTTTCTAGCTTACAACAAATTCTAACTGCTCTTTCCCCCATCCCAGCATACTTCAAAACATCAGAAGATGACATTTTAAGGTCTTCTCAGACAACTGATGACAACAGAAAGGCCATCAAGAATATACAACTCTAAAAACAGTACAAGAGCAGAAGTTCTGTAAAAAAATCTCACACTCACCATGTGCAGATGCAGTGGCTTAGCACTATCAAAGATGCTGCCATCAGTGAGCATTAATAGCTTCCTTCGTATATCAGAGGCTCGGAAGCTCACTGTCTGAATTTGGACAGTAGTTGCACAAATACATAAGAACCTCAGAATTTCAAGGTGAAGTAAATCCTGCTTTGTCAACTGTTCTTCAGCTAATGGGCTCACAGCACCTGAAAACGAGATATGCATGTAAGAAATGCCTCTCCAAGGATAATAAAAAAGATATACAATTTGATAAAGTTTATAAAAATAATTTATGATCTCCAAATACACAGAGTACTAGCAACCTTTAAGTCTTCTCTGTTATTGAGCAGATGACTGCATCAGTAACTAGGTTCTTGAATGCTTCCTACCTCCAGCCCCAGATCAGAGGCTTTCAATTCTATGTGACCATACATGTGGCTGATTTTCTATCAACACTACAAAGAATGCAGCAGAACCATCTGTAGCTGCATATTGTGTTGTTAGCCATTATCTAGGATATATTTTAAACCACAGATTCGAAACTTCCCTGACACTGAAATTATGACAACTGCCACCATATTAATATCTGCATCTGGTTTTATATAATAACTAAAAGAGATAGCTATAAATGTCATTTTTCTGTAGAAAACGCAGAGTTCTAACTTTCTGCAAACCCAAGCTCTTTAGAACTAGTTATAGAAATATCTTCTCCAGAAATTCAAAAGACACGATGGGAATGACAGACCAGCTCTTTGTGGCAGTAATGTAACATCACAATTTCCTTCTTCTTCAATAATAAAACAGAAAACATAGATCTGATTAGAAACTAAGATATGTATAATTTTAATAAGAAATTAAAACAGAAGAGAACATCAGTAGGTCTTAAAAGCAATAAACACCTGCCCAGAGGACACACAAATTCATCCTCGTCCCCCTACAGGTCCAGAAATGCAAGAAAGCTGATCCTGCCAAGAATTACTGAAGTGAAATAGGACTACTTTTGAAGAAAACGAAGCACAATCTAATGACAGAGAGAGGTAGTACTTTCTCTTCTCTTCTTTTCCAAAACAACTGTCTGACGTTGGACAAGTTAACTAGTTTCCTATATCTTATTACTGATCAAAATATAAAATAAACTTCCCCTTTCCAGGTGACCTACAATACCTTCTTAATATATTTAAAACACTAAAGAAGTACAAAATAATTACTGTTTAGAAAGTACCTGGTTCAACTACTATCTGACTTAAAGTAGCACAATTTGATAACTTACTGTCATTGGAGAAAAGAACAACTTGCCAAAACAAGGGTAGGGGTAAGGAATTTCCTACAGTTTTTGCCAACTTTTTTGGACATAGAGAAAGCTTACCTGTTACATTTTGCATCTCGCCAGACTCATTTGTATCACTGATGTCAGTCACTGAATGATCATCAAATAGATCGTCAGATGCCTGGTTATCTGTTTCCATTATACTCTCTTCAGGGTCATTCCCCACTAGGTCCACTTCTCCTAATTCACTTGGTTTTCCAGTAAAAGTCATCTGACAAAAATACCACATTATTTTAAAGTTGGCTTTCAATGACATGACAGGCATAAAGTAATGAAAGACAGTACAATTTCCCAGTTAATTCAAACAGATGAAGAAAAAAAGGGATACAGTGAAGTGATGAATTTCACCCCTTGCGGTAAATCTGTCTTATAGCATATGAGATGTTTGATTTGAACTATCCTCTTTAGGACACAAGCTTTCTGACATGGAAGCTCATCTTTGTGCTTTAGATGGGGCCACAGTGACAGTCCGTATTTGAAAAAGAATCCTCCAGAATATGCACAAACTTCCCACCATACCTCATAATTATACAGAACGGAAGGCAGAGGACCTTTTTGAAAACACAGTTAATTACTACTTCCTCTACTAGATGAAAGTTAAAAGAAGATTCTCAGCTCCCCTCACCTGAAAAACAAAGCATTTTCCCTACTTCAACCTGACGACAGTACTATTGGCCAAAAACATAAGTTTTGAGAGTGGTACTAAGTGCAGCGATGCACCACCCTATCGCTTTTGTCAGTGAGAAAGGAGAGATTGTGAAAATTAAAAGATATAATACAAATATCTTCAGTAAAAACACCTTTATAGCATTTTGAGGCACATAAATACATCAAACTGTAAAACATAAAAAGAAGCTTTTAAAATTCGAACTTGCATTAAAGCTATATGCCATGTGTTACAGTAATTTGTGTTCAAAACACACAAATGCCAAATAAAAATGTTTCCAGTTAGAAATCTCCATAGAACTCAATGTATTTTAGTTTATTTTTTCAATAATTAGTATCTCATTTTCTCTGCCTACGAATTACTACACCGCAACAGATATTCCTCTCATAGAAGAGCACACATTTCAAAACACAGAGAATGTACTTACCAGATTTTTGCAAATATCTAGAAGATCATTAATAAATTTTGACGTTAACAAACGCAGGAATAAATCAGACACCATCTTATTAGCACTGTTCTGCAAGAAAATAAGATGTACAGGTAGGCGAATTCTGTTTTTTCAAGTACCATACATGTGATATCCAACTCTGTGATCTCATTAGTGAAGAAAGAAGCACACATTACTTTATGAGCTTTACCTTGGTACAATTGCATAAACACTTCGTACACTGCATTATCAAAGTTCTCAGTGAGCTGATCTGGGCATCTTCATTTAGTTTTTTGCTTGAGTTAGAAATGCTTTCTCCAACGTAATGAATGAGGGACTAGTAAAAATACAGCAGTTAAAATACATCAGTTAAATTCCTTTATATGTTGGCAGATACACAGCACACACATAAAGACGCAAAGGACGTGATTCATGATTCTCATGCATCATTCTTACAGCTTTGATACTTAGAGTCTGCATCAGCTGAGTATGGGAACATTTTTTGCTCTTTTCATTTTAACTATGTTTCACTCATTCTGCTGCCGAAATAACAAAAAGATGGCACAAACCTGCCTGAAACACTGATATATTCAGTGCAAAAGAAAAATACCCCTTCATAACGTAAGATTTTGGATTTTTGTATTTGAGAAACCACCTCAGATAGCAACAAAAAATAATAATAGCTATCTTCATATTGACATAAACCATCAAATGATCTTAAAAATACCCCTGCATAAAAGACCTATAAATGAAATGATTTTTTATCCTAAATGGTCCTTTAACCGCATGACCACAATTGTTTTACCTTTTTAAAGGAGACTATACAGAAAGGTATCAATACTTAGAATTCTTTCCACTGCAAAACTGATATATTGGTATATTAACAGAAGTTCACTGACTGCTCATTTTCAGCAGCAGTAACATATTTAAACCTCTCTCTTTTTTTTTTTTTTTTTTAAGCAGAATTGAGGGGAAATACCAAATGTATTGACATGAACAGAACTTACAAAATGATTTCATATTTAATGGTTTATTTCACTTTAAGTTGCTTCCAAACACAGTTGCTGCTTACCTTAGCTTTCTGGAACAACTCTGATTTACATGCGTCCTCTTCTGTAAATACACCAGTGTAGCAATAGCAGCCAAGAACACCAATCAGGAGACTGACACATCGGACAAGGTGTTCCTCGGCTACAAGCTTAGACTGAATCAAATACACAGTGTAAGTACCAGCGGTTCAACACAAAACGTTTCCAACAAAACATTCTTTAGTCTCTTTTTAACGCTTGTAGATATAGCTCATATATAAATATTTCATCAGAATTAACGAAGCTTTGCATACTAGTGTTTGGCATCTTGCAGTTGCCTTATCTCCACTGCAAGTCCTTCTGGCCACCCGTGTTAATATTCTCTGCATGTCCCTTGGCCCTTACGCTTCTCTCCTTCACAACAGTTATAGTTCTCCCACTCCTTTATGTTCCATAATGATAATGCTTTCATCACTCACATGTCCTGCTTAGCTGTTTCACCTTTTACTAGGATAACAATAGCCTACTCAGGAACTGCAACACATTCCTACCACTGGCTCTTACTATCTTAGTAACTTTGTAAATTCTTCTTAGCACCAACCATGTCAACAAATAAATGTCACAGAGTGTTGTGTACGCATGCAAGCCTACTGGCAAAAATATTCTGGAGAACTATTTCACTTATCTAAATTATCTGAATCAAAAGAGAAACAACAAACAAATATTTTTAATTTCTCCAGAACGGAAACCTAAGAGGATTGATACCACATTCCTGAAAAGCAGGTATGTAAAAAAGATGGGTACACACCACTTTTACACATGCAAACCCACAAATAAGTTTTACAACACGCAATTGAAGCGCCTCATTTCAGGCCTCAGCGCTGCCTCTTTTGTCTCACCAAATATTACAAGATCTTAACATTGAGTTGCAAAGGCACAGCACTGTATCAAAATCAAAGCTGGCCTGTAAAAGGAATTGGAAGTTTGTTGCTTTTGTTTTCATCAACTTTTCACCACTATGTGTTGGTTCTTCTTCTACAAGTCCTGATTTTCTGCAAAGGAGAGATTCTGCTGTTTCAAGAAGTGGAAACTACAAAATGAATTGCAGCATAGTTCAGGTTCAAAAGGACCTCGGGAGGTCTCTGGTCCAGTCTCCTGCTTGAAAAACTTCAAGGATGGAGACTATTCAACCTCTCTAGGCAAGCTGTGCCCTGCCTCACTGTCCTTATGCAGGTAACATTTTCCACATATCCAGTGTGAACTTCCTGTTTCAGTTTACGCCTGCAGTGCATCACTGTGAAGATTCTGGCTGTCTCTTCTAGATAACATCATAGGCATTGGCAGGCTTCCTCAAAACCTGTTAAGTGCATCCAGAGCCACCTCCGCCCCAGGCTGAACAAGCCCAGCTCTCTCTTCATCTCCTCAAAAGTCAAGCGACCTCGATCACCTCAGCAGCCTCTACTGAACAAACCAGGTATCTGTCTTGTTCCAGGAGGCCCGAAACTGGATGTAGTATTCCAAACACAGTCTGAGGGCACCAAGTAGAGGAGGATAACCAGTTGCCTTATGTGCTCTTGTTAACTTAGTCTGTATTTGCAGCTTTCTATTCAAGTACACTTTTACACTGCTGCCTTTTTTTTTTTTTTTAACAAAATCTATTTGAGACCTCTATGGCTCAGGCTATCTTGGCAGATAGGGGGCATTATAGGGGCACAGAAGTTGAAGCAAATGTTTTGAAACACTTCAAAAACCAGGCTAACAATGATTAATGTAGCAACTTTACACACAGTTCCCCTACATACTTATGGAAACCATGGATAGTTTCCCAATGATGTAAAGAAAAAAATCTCCATTTCACAGTACTGAAAATAGCTTTAAAATCCTTGCAGTTCATATTTAGCAGCAAAATGAGTGAAAATCTATCTACTTTTCCTTGAAAACATAATGTTTGAGAGCTCTACTATAAGGATGTAACAGTAATTTCCAACTTACCTTAGGAGCATAGCTACTTAACAGCTTTTCTGACATTGCTAAAAGACAGCACTCCAGCGTTTCCCTACGACTTTGGTTGACAACAAGTCTTGAACCAGTCACATTTTTATCTGCAACATTTACTGCAAAGTTAGTGAAAATATCCATTTCATCAAATGTTGTCTGCAGATACAGTTCTTCAACATCCAAAAAACTGTTTTCTTCTTTCCCCTGTAAGTGCTGCACACTTGAAGAGGAGACATTGGTTTTACTTTAGCAGCCAGTATATGACAAACAAGCCTCTAAAGCTATTAATTAAATGCAAGAAATAAACAGAAGCAAAATAAAATACTTTAACTTCTTGTATTCCCTAACTCACTCAATCTTTGAGATGACTTAATAATTCTGAGATGACTTTCACTGTGGAACAGATACAACTTTATCTCTGCCTGAAGAAACCATAATGAAAAACAATGTTTGAAGACATGCTCTAAGTTCTACTGCAGTTCACATACCAGCATCTGTTTATGTTTAGATGGCTGATGTCAGCCTACTGTAAATAACTGCAACACACATTCATAAAAACCCTGAAAATAATAGTTTTAAATTCTATACGTAAAAGTCTTCTCTTTCATTACAAGTTATATACACTTTAATTTCGTTAAGACAGAACTGGATATAGTCCAGGAACTTTAATCTACCAGTGAAAGATGTAATAGCCTTCGCAAAATGACTCCAAGAAACTCAAGGAGCTTGTGACCGAGGCCACATGTGTAGGCGGAGTAGCACGAGGACATGTGGGAAGTAATCACCCAACCTATACAGATTTTCTGATCATGAAAATTCCTAAGATATATGCCTTCCTTTAGGATGGAAGGTTATATATACTAATGATTGTTAAAATATTTTTATTAAGTTAAAAATTATTTGAAAAAATCTAATAGCAATGAGTTAAAAATACCTAATGGAGTTACATGTAAAGAACCAAATATTTACATGTACTGGTGAAGAGAGATGAGAAATTTTTCCTTGTAAGAGATTTTGCACAGTACCTGAAGCTCTGACTTTGTTAGGAAGAGATTATTTCAACATCTGCTCACAGCATCTTAATAAATTCAAAAGCTTTATTATAATTTATAAATACTTTGTGCAGAAAGACACAAAATAACTCAAGGAACTAATGCATTTTTCACTGCCCCTGCTTGCTTAAGCATTGATTGATTGATTTACAAACATACCATTTAGCATCATTTTGGAAAAATGTCATGGCAGCTCTACTGTTCTTCATCGTAAGGCTCACAAGAATTTTTTGTAATGTAAGATGAGGGAAATCACTGACAAAAAAAAAAAAGAAAATTTTGCATTTTCATCAAATCAGACATGTTCTTGCATTCCTGAAGAGTGCACAAACATTAACCAGATTCACTGCATGCCTTCAAAGAAGCTTAAGCTTTAACTTAGAATTTCTAACACATACTTTGTGCATCTGCTGCGCTATGGACAGATGACCGTATTACGTCCCTGAGATGACATCCTTCAGCAAGCTTAAAACTCCTCAAACTCTACTAATGCATTACCTTCACACAATTGTGCAAATCCACTTTTCCCTGGACACTTTTCTGCATTACAAAATGAACTTAAATACACAAGTATGCCACAAAGGCTTTACCTGCAGAGCACAGGAGGCAACTCTGAATATTCTTCCATGTCTTCCTCCAAATTGCAAGAAAGTACCCATTTCATTATTGCCTCCTTTAGGACAGAATCCAAATTTCTTTCACAGCTATTCTGCTCCATTCCTACATCCAAATTTTCTGGCACTGAATAAGCAGACATCGCTAATGCTAAGCAAGATACTGCAGAACTGCAACAGAAAAAGAATGTGGCATTTTTGAGGAAAAAAACCAAGATGGTATTTGTTGATTAGCATTCTGTAGCAAAGTCAGTATTTCTTCATGTCTAGGGAGCATCAAGTGCACAAATAACTGAATAAGCATGCATACTAGAAAACTCCTTTGTTACAACCTGCATTTACAGGTTGTAACTGTTTCAGGACAACGAATTCAGAATCCAAATATGTTTAGAAGAAAAGATACTTTTTAACTTTTAAAAAAATCAACCCCATCTCTTTCAATCAGATTTTATATTTTTAGACAGATTTAATATTTGAAGATGCTTGACTCCCCTATTCCACCTCTGCTTTTAGACTTATGCATGTATTTATGCCAGTTTCAAATGCTTAAAACACCAATGTAGATAGTTCTCAACAACAACTGCAGCCACAACAACAACAATAACATTTTGAATAATTGAGTGATTTTGGTTATATAGTAAAAAGCAATGTGAATCAGACACAAAATATTATTGCTTCCCATTTTACCTTGAAGGCTTGCATGCAGGTCCTGAAAATATCTTCCAGAGCTCTTTATCTGTTACAACAAGATTCCCTTGAATCATAGCTCCAAGTAATCCAAAGATCTCTGTTTCAATTTGCTGAAAACTTATACTACGAATAGTAAGAGACCAAATTTTTGACCATGTCCTCTGGAGCTCTAACTTGTGGGTGCTCTTCAAATCAGTTCTCTGAGTTTGGCACAAAGCTACCTCTGTAAGACACTTCAACACATAGGGGGTCCTTTCTCCTCGTCGCTGATGAGGCAGTAACTGGTGCAAGACATTGAGCAGCAGAGGTAGCTCACAGTTAGGAAAACTCATGGGATATTTTGATAGTAATCGAGCTGTAATCTGTAACCTTGGAAACACAACGTGAAGCATGTAGTATGAAACATGTAAATTTGCGTGTTCAAAAGTAAATGAATAATGTATTCTTTGATTGTCATTCCACGCTTACATTTTCCAGCAGTTCTACCACTTTTACTTTTAATGTCTGCCTGTCTAGCCTTACTATCAATAAAGGTTTCTTACAAGCTGACTTCACTGGTTTCTGACCATGAGGTAGGTACATTTCAGCCAAGAATATTACTTTTGCCCTTCTGCTGGACTAGCCTGTCATACACTCCGATCCAGAAAGTGACTTCAAGGGTGAAACTACATAAAAATGACATGCATACTGATAAGAAAAATAAAATTCATCAAATGAACAAAGTCTCAAGCTGGAATGGTAAGTTTTCGAAGAGTCTTGCTCATAGCAATGAATGCAACTCTACAGTACTCAGCAGTATTTCTTGAGACTGCCACCTCTCTACTCAGAATGGTGTGCTAACTTTCAGTCAGATCCTAAGCAGTCACTTTGTCTCAACACTGAGCAATAAATGCACACCCACCACCTTGGCTCAGAGCCCAGTTCACATGCAGCTACGCTGTTCTAATATCTTGTACAGCAATTTCCAAGAAAAGCCAAAAAGACAGGGAGGAACAGTAATAGCAAAACCATTCAGTGTAATCTGAATATATAAAAAAAAAAAAAAAATCAACTTTCTTGAGCTTAGGACTACAGTTGGTAAGTTCTGGAAAACCTAGCCATTGTCTTTTAACAACCTCCTGACTCCCTCCTATGCACTCTGCTACAGTTTCCTTCTCCCATGGCAGCCAGTTGAGGAATATGTGAACATCCACCTCCATTTCAGATGCCTCTCATGTCAACCAGAATTCCCCATTACTGGGGTCCAAGCTAAGAAGCCAGGCACTGCACTTAAAGAGTTTTTAGGCACGCTATTAAGGCAAACTGTATAAACTAGCTCAGAATAGCCAAACTGTTCATGGTTGCTGTTCAATTACGCAGTCAGCTTAAGGCAGTAAATCTCAACTTCATTCCCTAATCCTCATGGGCTGTATGACACATACAACATTTACATGAAGACTGGCACAAAAGACAGGTAAAAAAAATAAGAGGCCATAATACCTTATACATTGTAATGCAATTTAACAGACCTCACTCGTTATTTCTTAGGAAACCAAAGATACTAAGTTTTTAAAGCTAGACTACCAAAACCACTACTCATTACTTTCCAAATGCTGTGAGAATCAAAACTTACTGTAACCACAGCATGTGCAGGCAACTAATCTGAAAGCACAGAGTATTCAGGAAAACAATGTAATTTATTCAGATGTCTGTAGTGGGATTTACTTCACATAAAGATGTTATTACCAAGGTACGACATGAAAATCCTTCTGTGATCTTTGCAGGTTGTCTCGAATTACCTCCCAGCCAAGCTCAATCCTCCTGCGCTTGCTCGGTGCTGTGTCACCGCCTGACTGTGTACTGATGTACGACTGGCTGATTTCCAGAACTTTGGTATCCTCTGTAAACACCTTTATGAAGAGAAATTAAGAAGTACAAAAATTAAAGAAGGTACTTACAGGAAAACTGAAACGTCAAATTGAACCGATCCTTTTTTTACCATGCTTAAAGAGGCAATAAGTAGTATTATTTATTATTATTTACTATAACTGAACTTATACTTCCGTTCTAACAAGCAACGCTAGCGAAATCTAGTATAATTCAGGAATTCAATCACTTATAAACTGCACAAAGGCTAAAAACTAACACACCAAAAGGTACTAATACTTCAGTAAATGATTTTGAGGAAATGTTGAAAGCTACATTACTTTAAAAAGCAAAATTTACGACGTAAGTATATACATCAAATTCATATTCAGTTAAAAATATCTTACCTGATGACAAATATCAGCCATTAACTCAATCAAACTTTCCTTTACAGCAACAGAACGTGAGCCTGAAGAATACTTTCCTCTACTACCTATGACACTTATTTCATTCACCAGCAGATCAAACAGGTTATGTAAGATACTTTGCCACTTTGCTGAGTTATATGCACCTGCACATGCAAAAACAATGAAAAGATAACAACATATGTACCATCCACTTGATACAATATATAAGCCTACCTACACGGTACAAAATACAGCCAAAATCCCAGTAGAGCATACAAACCTTGCAAACAAACGCAGGCCTACAGAATAACCCTTATAACGGGGAACAAAGGAAAAAAAAGTGAAAGGAAGTTAAAAGATAATTTAATCACTGTATAAAGTAATAAGCACAGAGAACAATTTTGAAATATACAATTATTCACCTAACTGGAAAGAGTAAAACTATATGCAATGTGTAAGTTTCGAGTAGTTATAAATTCTTCGCCAATTGCAGTCAGAAATAACCACCTCCTAAAAAAAATGTTGCTGTCACTGAAATAGGCCACGACAGGCAAACACAAATTACTGAGTGATGTACTCTGACCAGTACTGTACACTAAGTCAGACTTACTCAAACTACAGCAGTCATTTCCTAATAGTCATGAGCATATTAGACTGCATAGAGCAACCTAAACTCCATCGAAGCTAACATTCTTCTTATTCAAAGACTTCATGCTTTACTTCAGTAATTATGACAACCTCCAGGTAAAAACAATCAAACTTCATAGGAGTTAAGACAATTAATATCTTCTTTGTGTATGTAGTTCAAAAACCCATTTTCAAGATAAATCTACAGTATAAAACCGCTGGCAAGCCACCGTCACTTCCATTAATATTTGCAACTCAGTAACAGAATTCAGAAAGTTAACACTACAATTTGAGCAATTGCATACAGAGAGCTTTTAATTGTACCTTTTTCCTGAGTCTTTGCACCCCTTGGATGATGAACATGAACTTGGAGAAGAAATAACTCAATTATTGATTCCATCAAGGAATCTTTTGGCCTATATTGAGTCCATATATAAAGTACTGTAGGCAAAATTTCTTCCCCAATTTTACAAATCCGTTTGCGACAGTTTACAGCAAATGTATTAAAGAAGATATTCATTGCTGCAATAACATGATCCAGGCCTGCAGTATTTCTCTCCTGCCTGCAATACAAACCAAACATTGCAACTTCAGAAGAAATAGTCACATTTCTTTTCAAGACAATTGTTAAAATGTAAATACCAGCATGCAGTTCTATTCTGAATATTATTTGCCCAGCAAAAGCAAAAGTTATGAGCGAAGAGTTTAATTAAAACAGCATTCAAAGACGGAATGAGGAAATAAATCTAAAGGATTATTTGCTTTTACTCAAGTTTAATCCCAAATACTTTAAACAGATATTGTCTAAAAGCAGGAATTAGCATTAAAAACGAGCACTTGCAACATACCTCACATACTGCATCGCTGCTGAAAAAAAGTTGAACACATCAGATCTCAACTCATCAGTTTGGAAGCAATATCCCCTCATCAGCGTGTGAATTATCCTCGCCACCAAGACTCTATTCATCTTCCCAGAAGGTGTGAGGTAAAATTTTCCATACAGGATGAGCAGATCTACACATACATGGTGTGGATATGTTATAAATACACAATTATATACAGATACATATATATTGAAGAGTACATGAAATGCTTGAGGCAAAATATTACATTAAATATACAGAAGTAATCATTTTCAATTCAGCTGCGTGCCGTTATTCACTGAATTTAACCAGGAGAAAAGAAAAACAACAAAGGAGAAAACATATGTGGTCTTCTGGGAGTAAAGTTAGATTCATTCTGAGCTGGAATGCAACCTGCTTTGTGTTATACTGAGCAAAGTGGCTACAGCCACACAGCCAACTTCCCTAACTACTACATTCTCGTAGTCTACATGGACTGCACAGCCTGGTGGGCTCCATTTGTTGTGGAATACACAGTAACACAATAACAGCTCTCTGAAACAACTTACAGTTAAGTACACCTTAACAAAGAATTTGGTGTAGCAGAAACAGGCAAAAAGATTAGAACAGTTGGTGCTTAGGTTCCCCATATTTCCGTTAGATACAGCACAGATAGGTCTCTCCAGTTCCCAGAACCACTTTGCACTCATTTAAGAAGTTTCCTGAGGGAAAGGCCTCTTCCAAAGATGTTTGCTTTCCTCTCTCTTGGCCGATTTAAGAATCCCCACCCAGCCCTTTCATCACCATCCTGCAAATAACAGCAGCACATTATCGACCCACCCATCATCATCAGTTTAACGTGAAAAATACACACAGTGATTACTATGTGATTTATGCCACCTACAAGTGACATTACAGTATCCACTGCAAAGATCCACAGCAGGAAGAAAGAGAGCGTCAGTCCCATGATCTCAGCAGCTATTCTGGCAGGACACCTTAGATGAACAGATACCCACTTCTGAGAGATTTTCTAAGAAAAAAATATATAGGTAGAATGATCTTCTGGGAATCTCAGCTGCGGTGACTGCTTTGCTCACGGTTGTGCTCTGAGCTCCTATAGCCTTTGGGAAGCAGAATGACCAATTGCCACAATGTTTTCCAGTGAAGGGGAACCGCTGGGACCTTCTGTCATGAACCATACTTCCATCACCCTTGAATGAATTTCAAGAGTCTGTTAGTTTGCTCACTAGAGTGACTATCACCTAGAAGAGCCTGACAACCCTCAACTCTACTGGTGAGCAGGTTGTCACAGTTTGGAGTGACTGAGCTCTCGACAGACAGGTAGGATCCAGACCTCTGAGGTATCCTCTTAAAATTTCTTTTAAATACACTGTTTGGCTGACATTGATAACTTCATCCAGTTTTGATTCTTGGATTCCTGAACTGTGGAGAAGCCAGCTCAGGACAATTATAAACACTAGTGTTCCACTGTCATCAGGCCTGGGTAAGTTAATGGACGTCTTGACAGGCTCCTTCAGGACTCCTAATGCCACCTTCACTGGGGCATTCTTAACTCTGGCCTCCTATTCAAAAGTGATACCAATACATTCTTCCCAAGCAGGCATAAGGCTGTTTGTAGAACTCAGGTGACTCTCTGTATCATGGGAATCAGAGGTGGTTTGCACCTCTACATTCCCGGGTCACAAAGCTTATGCAGGGACAATGACCATACCTTGTTTAACTGTGTCCCTTCTGCGTAAAGGGTAGAAGTGTAGTGTGATCACTACATACAGTCCAAGACAATGGGCCCTTGGCAGAAAGCTAGTGGTCCCGACACTCTCAATCCTTTATTTTGGTAACGGATGTTTACCAGAGGATGGATGGAATATATTCTGCTGCTTTAAGTGCTTGAGGATGTAATGATGGGGCCTTTGAGCACCAAATGTTTCATCCATTTTTGCTGTGAATGTGCTCCAAACAAAGGGACTACCTTCCAAGATGAAGGAGCTATTTAGGCTTACATCTTATGGAGATCACCCATGGGTAATCAGCTACCTGGAATTTCTGCTAATGCAAGAGTTTACTTACATATCTATCTCATCCTGGATGATGAATTGCTCAGTGTGTTCCTATAAACAGCAGCATATCAGCAAATATGACAGAACATCTTTTTCTTCCTCCCCCTCAACTGGTGACCGCCTCATTACAGACTACCCAATGAATAAAATGCTCCTTAACTCTGGATATTGTATTCTTACAAACTGCCAGTGCTGTGAAATAAGTTGCCGTTTAGAGTCACGCAGAGTGTCTGCATTGGAACATCCACGACCAGCAGAGGTTTATGGAACGTGACTGCTCCCTCACAGCTGACACTGGACAGCTGGGTATGCAGTCCTTTGTGTTTGGGAGAAGGAAGAGGATGTCACCACAGCTGTCTGCTACCTCACTCAGTGACAGACATTAAATAAATGGAAACCTTTCAACCTGCTGCAATGGTTTAGGACAGAACAGACTAAACATGTGCATTAATTATTGAAGAGTAATTTGCATACTTACTGCCCTGGGAAACTACAAATAGAACACTATTAAGCTGCAGAAAAATGGTTCTCTCTCTTTCCCCTCTTTCACAAGAGCAGAATCCATTTCTCTTCTCTGTCTTCTTTGTTATCTGTCTACAACACCATTGGCTTATTGTCTCATTCCCTACCTGCCTGTCCTCAGTTCTAACCTTTCCAGTCCTTGCTTGAAGGTTGATAGCTCCTTTGTCTTCTCCAGCTACTCCAATGGCTCCCAGCCTCAGGTAGCTTCCACGTACAGTTCCAGCTTCCCCTTCAACTTCCAGTTCTACCTCCATGGCCAAATGGTACCAACTTCTTTAATTTCTCAGATTCCACTCTCAGCCTCTCCAGTTTTCCAACCACATCTACTATCCAGAACTGTTCTAGGTCAGTCTCTTTGCTTCGTCAGCCTCATGCAGGACTTTTTGCCTCTCTTTTCACTCCCAGTATCATTAGACTCCTCTTCTGAAATCCTTTGCAAGTTTACTTCCATTCTAGAGTTAAGCAACTCTCTTCAAGATACAGAACAGAGTATTTTCTCATAAAACACTTTTCAAAAATCAAACTAACTCCAAAGCACAACACCAAGCAAATACAGCATTTTTATGCTTTGCTTCTACACTTTCTTCAGAACTACGCATGCAACATTCAACAGACTGTAGAACTTCTAATACCTTTTTCCTCCTACCAAATTACTGTGCTATTACATAAACAAATGTAAACAGTTAAATGAAGAAAACCAACTCTGTCCCAGCTGAAACCAGGACAAAAATACACGTACTTCTTCATGCTAAACAAATTAACTGCTAAGAAAGTCAAATTCAATCCTCTGAAAAGTGGAAAATTATGTTTGAATTTTCCGTCGTGGTTCAGGTTGCACGCTGTGTCTTTACTCAACTTCTTCATCTATTTTTGTCTATGTAAACGTGGAACTTCCTAGTCTTTTCTTTATATGCAGCATGTAACATCTGTGCATATAACAAGAGTGAATCAATGCTTTTTTAGGATCTTCATGAATGAACAAAAGTAGGACAAAAAAAACTTAATAGCAGTGCATTAACTATAACAAAACTCTACCAGCCAGTACCCAATTACTTTAAATAACTGCACACCAACACCAGTGTTACTGAAGCTATCTCCAGCACACACTTTCCGTGGATTCTTTATACCTGTTAAATTCTTCATACATGTTAAGCCCTGTGAAGAACATGCACATGCAGCTACATGTTTCAGCAAGCAACAGACAAATATTAATTTAATAAAGGTTTGTGTAGTACTTCACACAACAGGGTGCTGCAGGAAAAGTATCAAGCAATTAAAATGCCCATAAGCACACTTATGTACTAGGAAAAGACATTTCTAGTGAAACTTGAAAACATTACCTGGCCATTGCTGCTGGGATATCTCACACCAGTACTTCCTTACTGAGAGGATATCCTTTAGGAGTATACTACTACACTCAGATCCATAAGCAGCACAACTTGCTGGATCTTTTATAATATGCAAGACATAATTCAGAAGTTCCTGACATTCCAGTCTGGGTCCTCCTATGTGAAAAAAACATGACCCTCCAATTTACTCACAGCATGCCAAATAAATCTGAAATGAATTAGATGTAAAATGAACATATTGGACTTTACTTAAAACTACGCTTCAGAAACAGTATTGTTGGGAATCATTAAAATGCTTCTAAGAATGAAAACAGTTATGTGAGAGGAGAGAATACATCAGTAATAAGCACACTGAATTACTAGGAAAATGGCACTGTGATTGTCAAAAAGGAGAGAGAAGGAGCACAAAGGACAGATTCACATGAAGATATTTAAATCACAAACTTCTGGCAGTGACCAGGATGAACTCCACCCTGGTAACTTACTTCAAGTAAAACATTAAAGGTTAAAGCAAAGCACTGAAACAAAACAATAATTATAAATGAATGTTTATTACTCACTTCTATTAGCACACCTGATGAAATATTTGACTAAACTGCCAATCTCCTGCATCCTTTTTTGTTTGGAAGTCTGGGTTGAAGCAGATGCATTTGGTTTTGTCAATCTGAGGTTTTCCATTTCCTTCTGGAAATATTTCTTCAGGACACTTCAAAAAAACACAAAGAGATACGAATCAATGATCTGGAAATTTATGACTCAAGTAAAACAGGCCAAAGTTTTAAGCTAGAACATCAGTGCTTAACCTTTTCACAGAATCATACAATCATTAAGGTTGGAAAAGATCTCCAAGATCATCTAATCCAACCATTCACCAACCACCAATATTTCCCACTAAACCATGTCCCTCAGTACCACATCTCCATATTTCTTGAACACCTCCAGGGACAGTAACTCCACCACCTCCCTGGGCAGCCCATTCCAGCTCCTGACCACTCCTATGGAGAAGAAATTTTTCGTAATATCCAACCTGAATACTGCAATTCTAATCCTTAAAATTTAAAACCAACTGAAACATACGACAGCCTAGGCATGATGGAAATAGCTGTTAGTTTGTAAGATAACCCAGCAGCAACTTGAATAGAAAACAAACTTCCTTATAAAATATGCAAGATGTTAAACAAAAAATACACAATTAGAAAAGGTGAAATACAAAGGCTTTTTATTTATGATGCAACATTATACCACAAAATAATAAATACCCTTTATTGTTTGTCCCTTCAAATCCTATTTCTGAATCATTTAAAATTAACATACAGCATGATGAATAAAACCAGTGAAAATGTTTGTTTATCACTGGCAATTAGTGTAGAATTTCTGGCCCGCTCTTTGTATTCAGTTTGAAGTCCACTTTTGTGCTCCTTTCACATTTCTAACATGCTATTGGCTATCTCAAAAGCAACACATAAAATGTATCAAGCACTTTTCATGATATTTTCAGTACAGCTATGAAACAAGAATTATTCAAAAGCTGTCCAATTAAAACATAATGGAAAGCCACCCAAACACCAGCCTATGAAAAGTAATACTTCAGATGTACTTTTGACAAGAAAATAACGCTGGCCGAACTGCTCTAAGAATTTACCATATGCCCTCTCTGCCGACCTTACAGTACACCTAAAGCAGATTATTCCAAAGGTGGGTCTCTACAAACCTCACAGCACAACTTCCTTAATTCACAAGCCACAGCCCTTCCATTGTGTCTTGAAGAATTCAGCAACACAAAAAATTTCACAAGCTATCTACAATTTACATACATACTATACATTGAGAATTAGATGCAGAGGATGATTTTCAATAAACAAGAACAATTCGTTTCTTCAAGACAAACGACCATCTAGTTAACAATCAATTTTCTTAGCAGTTAGGACTACTGCATCTGCTGTGCACACTAAATACTGCACAAAGCCATTTAATGAATTTTTAGCTGCTTTTAAATTGTGTCCCTTTAGAAGCTAATACAAGTTGTTTCTCGTTCACAAACTGAAAAGAAGCCTGAAACCATTTGCAGAAAGGTACGTATTAAATTAAGTCTGATAAACAAACCGGTGATGTACCAGAGAACTGTAACCACACACAAACTAACATAGCGGTGCTTTCCTCCAGACAAGAAAGAAAACTACCTGAACACAGCATCCCAGTTGAGCTGGTTTCCTCTCCTAGAATCGGAACTCCGATCCAGCTGGAGAACTATTTCAGGATCACGGAGGAGTCGCTTGAAATTTTCGATTTCATTCTGAAAAGGTACATCAAGGAAAAAAAGAGTTATTAATGATTCCCCTCCTCAGCTTAGACACACATACCAGAAGAAAAATCGTTACCCTTCGTTCTGTAGCTCTCTCATTTTCAAGGCGACGACAACACATAAACAGATCATGCAATGCAAGATTCATGGTTCGCTTTAACAACTGTACCTGCAAACGGAAGAAAAGGGTAAGACAGTAACCATCCTACTTAATATAGAGCCATTCCCACAGTTAAAACACTGGGAATATAATACATTGAAAACTGAATATCAAACACAACTATACTGTTACTTCACTGAAAAGTTCATTCCTCTCTGGGCTATTCTTACAGGTCACAAGACTGAAGGTGAGAATCTGATGCTAAGAACACTAAATTTCCACAGAAACAGTCCTAGACAGTAACAGCAGAGATTACTTTCACATCCCTCTGATTTCCTTTCTTTCTACGAGTAATAACAGAGCAGAGAGTTGACCAGATAACATTGAGTGAAATATCAATGGCAATAGGATTAGAATGACACAGAGACAATCAAACAGCACTAATTTTCAGCAGGTAGTTGTTACCAAAAGCACTCTTAACATGATGCTGCTGAGAGATGGTAGCACCATGAAAACTCACTCTTTTCCCCCCTAATATCCTTTATTTCCCTGGGTATGCACTAGCATACCGACTAGCTCTTTTGGACTCCCCACACCAAAGGATGCCTGAGTACCAATCACATGGGGAAACAACTTTTTCCTTCTATGACTACTTAAAGTATGCACCATCTCCTTTAAAAGAGAAGGAATTTGCTTGACTTTGCATTTCTGCTTTCCAGATTATGCTGATACAGATCATGAAATGGAACTGCATACAGTTCTCACGCTTCTCCTTTAGGTAACACCAGATATATGCTGATGAGGCTGCAATAAGACACTGGGTACACACGGTGCATACCACTGCCTCCTGAGCACCGAGGTGGGAATACAGAAATACCCATTTAGATAAATAAAGCAATTATAATAGTGGTCAGATCTGCTGCCTTACACTGTATTCCTCTTCCTCAGCTTCAGCCACCAGCTGGGACTAAGGCTGATCAGAAAAACACGGCGACCAACTGGGCACAAACGAATAGCTTGGATTGGAAGAGACCTCAAAGATTACTGAGCTCCAACCCCTTTCCTGAGCTAGAGGCTCAGACCTTGATGCAGTACTGCAGATGGGGCCTCACAAAGGCAGAGCAGAGGGTACAGTCCCCTCTCCCTCCCTGCTGCCACCCCTCTGTTGATACAGCCCAGGATGCTGGTAGTCTTCCAGGCTGCAAGCGCACACTGCTGGCATGAGCCCAGCGTTTCACACCCGAGGACCCCCTAGTCTTTCTCCACAGGGCTGTTCTCAGTGTGTTCTTCTTGTCTGTATGCATATTCAAGATTGCAAATGCAACACCTGGCCTTGTTAAACCTCATTAAGTTCTCACAGGCTCACTTTTCAAACCCGTGCAGGTCCTCTGGATGGCATCCCTTCCTTCTTTTGTGTCAACTGCATCACTCAGCTTAGCGTCATCAGCAAACTGCTGAGGGTGCATTTCATCCCTGATAAAGATGTTAAAGGGTACCAGTCCCAAGCCACCAAGCATGACTGGCCTCCACCTGGACATAGAGCTGTTGATCACAACCCTCTGGCTGTGTCCATCCAACCAACTCTTTATCCACTGAATACTCCAGCCTTCAAACCCGTATTTCTCCTATTCAGAGATAAAGATGTGGTGCAGGACCATGTCAATGCCCAAACTCAGGTAGATGACATCAGTTGCCCCTCCTTTGTCCACCGATGCTGTCACTTCATCACAGAAGGCCACCAGATTGGTCAGGCACCATCTGCCCTCAGGAAGCCATGCTTTCGCCACTCATTGGCTCCTCAACATGAGTAGAAAGCAACAAGTAACTTTCAGAACACTAATGGCTTCTAAAACACTGAGGGACTGTGCCATAGGAGCGAAGCACCTCTAAGCCTGAATCCCTGCACTGCCCTTCCTGCTGTCACTCCTCCAGCCACCCCAAAGCCAAGCCAAGACTACCAAAGCCACGCAAAAGCACAGCCAAACACACCGCGGCGAGCTGTTTGCTGCCCCGCAGGAACCACGACCGCCGTCCCCCCCACCAAGGGCTTCACCAAACCCCACACCACGCGCGGGGCCCGCCGACCGCCCGCGCCCCCCTGCCGGGCGGGCCCCTCACCTCGGGGCTGGAGTTGAGGGCCGGGCCACCCTCAGGGCGCGGCGAGAGCGCCTCGCGGGTAACGTCCGCCCCGGGCTCCGCGGCGCAGCGCCGGGAGCGGCGTGTAGTGCCTGCGGACGGACCTGGAAGCGGATACGCGGGCCGCGGCGGGTTCCGGCGGAAGGGGCCGGGCGCGGTGCTGCTCGGCGGAGTTTCCGCGCCTTCCCCTCGGTGGTGGGGCGGTCGCGCTGTCCCTCGGGGAGTCGTGCCCCGCTGCCCGTCTGCCCGCCCGCCTCACCGCTATGCTGCTGCCGTCCGATGTGGCCCGGCTGGTGCTGGGTGAGTGAGGGAAACGGGAGGGAGAGCTCGGGCGCGGAGCCCGGGGCCGTACCCCGCGTCCTCGGCCGCTTCCACGGCGCTCTCGGCCTGCGCTGGGGTTGTCACTGTGCTGCCCGCGGGGCGGCCTTGGGCAGGCAGGCAGCTAACAGACAGTGCGGTAGGGCGTCAGAGCCGACCCGAAATACCTGATGGGAGTGGGTGAAGGTTTTGCTGCTCTCCCTTCCCCTCCCCGTGTGTGCCACCTGTGAGGCCGGTCTGAAAGCTCAGCCTCCGTGCAAAGGGTGTTTTCAGGACTGAGGCAGCAGAGCGAACTGTTTAAATGACCATGTTGTTTGGTTAATGCCAAAGATGAGAGCAAACAAGGTGAGAGCCATGTTTTATTTGAGGGCAGTGGGGCACCAGCACAGCTGCCCAGAGAGCTGTGGGTGCCCCATCCCTGAGGTGCTCGAGGTCAGGTTGGATGGGGCCCTGGGCAGCCTCAGCTGGTGTGGGGCAGCCCTGCCCATGGCTTGGGGTTGAGGCTGGGTGAGCTTGAAGGTCCCTTCCAACCCAACACATTCTGTGATACTGCAGAGCAGGTGAGCAGTGAGCAAGTTGGTGAGGTTTTCTGGCACTTTCCCTTAGATTTTCCTTCAGCTGCCCATTGTTTTCCTGACCCAGAGCCATTAAGGCTACATCTTCAGTGCTCCTGTAGCACGGTTTAGTTTAAATTTCACCTGAAATGCTTATTGCTGCTATCTTGAGAGCTGAGGCCAGTAAGGATGTGGTGCTTCTATTATGGCAAATCAACAGAAGGTTTCAGAAAACTCCACGTGTTTTGAAAGAAGAATTGAAACGACCCAAGGAAGATGAAGATTTCTCCCTGAGCTTTGCTATAGCAAGCTGGTTGAGTTACGTGTTCCTGGGCAGACAGCTTATCTGTCAGGCTCTCAGACACTCTCAGTAGAAAGTCTTGGCTTGTACGAGGGATGGTCCATCCCAGCTCGTGTTGGCTGTGGCACAGTGCATGCACCATGTGTGCACTGAGCTGAGCAGCTCAAGGTGTGGAGCGGGTGTTCCCTGTAGTGAGCTCTGCTGCCTATTAGGGATTCCTCCTCCATGAGGCATCACTGAGCTGTGAGCTGGTAAACAGGCTGACATTGCAGTGCTTCCAGCTGAGGATTTGTTTTCTCTAGCTTTCTGTTGTTGTGAAGGTTGTTGGTGTTTGAGTTGATAAACAAGGCTAACATAAGATAAGCTCACCCAGAGGAAAACTTGTAACAAAATGTATCTTTTTCTGAAGAACGTGAGCGTCAATTGATGCTATGAGTTAAGTGTTTACATTTCTTAAGTAGAGCAAAATAAGGAATCATTCCTAGTTCACAAGGAACTCAACATTTTTTGCTTTAATTTAGTTTTGGCAGCGTTAAAGATTGTGTAACATTACATAATTATTAAGTGCATGCACGAGCAGGTAAGTTCCATTACCCAGAGAATATTGATTCTGCCATTTCTGAAGACTGGGAGGCCTTACTTTGCAGGAAGTTGGTGTACCTGGAGGTTTGCAAGCGTCCAGTCATCCCTTGTGGTGATGTAGTAGTAGATTCAAGAAATATTGCAGCTTTTTATGTGTCTACGTGATTCGGATGGGAAGAACAGCCATACCAGCACAGATCCAAGCCCCATCTAGCTAATTCCTTGCCCTCAATCCTGGCCAACAGTGGGTGGGACTAAGACTGGCATATAATTATGTTTTCCCAAAGCACACTTATAGCTTTCAGCAAGTTAATGGTTTGAGTGTTTTCTAGCAAAATGTGGGTGAAGAATGAAATTGGGTGGCCCTTTCATTTCCACGGTACCACCACCACTGTTTGTCAGGTAAGCCAGCTCCTGCATCCTGATTGCACCCATGGTGGTTATTCCCAGACCTCAAAATGTGCTTATTGTTTGGAAACCAGAGCGTGGGCTTTTTGTGTCTGGAATGTGGTGCCCTTTCCAGATATGTTTGGATCTGCTAGAAGATGTTTGTCTTCATGCAGGCTTCAAGTCAGCATTTGTCTATAGGCGTCATTGACCTGAGGCGGTCCATTTGCAAGTTCTATGTAAATCCGTATGCTAATGTATATATATCCTGCATTGTATAATTAGGTTTGTATTTTAATGCTTCTTGAAAATATTTCATGTTCAGCTCTGTTAGAGACAAGAAAAGAAAGGCATTTTCCTTTGTGGCTTTTTGTTCTCAGCTCCTTCATTCATATTGAGCTCTTTTTATCTTTTAGTGTTTGAGTAGTTGACAATCAAAGCAGGACTAGAGAAGCTTGATGAAAGCAGGCCGTATGTGCTGAGGACTGTAATTTTGGAAAAGCACATATTTTCAGCCTGCGCCCTGTTAAGGTAACTATCAAGTCCCGGGCTGTGTGTGGTGTGCGGGTGGCACCTCATGCGTCTGTTCCAATGGAGATCACAGGAAGCGAGCGAGGAGAATGATTTTGTTTTGTTAACTTTCGTACAACATATGTGTGGAAAAAAGCTTGAAGCACTGTTCTATCAATTGCACGTTTTAGAACAGGAGGGTGTGCACAGAGTTACTGTTACACCGCATTCCTTTTAGTTGGGAATTCCTCTAGAATACCTTTTGATTATCCAACTATGCTGTTCAGCCCGTGTGAGTTTCATGTTGTTGGTCTCTTAAGCCAAGGGTCGGAAGTTGCCTGTAGTGCCCCCCTTCCAGCCTTGAGTTGCTTGTAACCACAGTGGAGTATCAGTCATGTTTGGTGTCCTTTCTGGTTCTCAAGGAATATTTTGCAAGGTGTATGTTCTTTTAAGCTAACTCTGCGTCCTCATCCAGCATAGACATCCTTGGCAAGCGGCTCACCACTGTACACAGCTGCTCGTGTTAATGCTTGAATGTCCACGCAGGAGGAGAAATGTATGAAATGTAATGGTTTCATCTGATTTGTTGCAGGGTATTTACAACAAGAAAAGCTTCTAGCTACCTGCCGTGAGTTTATTTTAGAAAGCTCTGATTTGAAGGAGTACGCGGAGCACTGTACGGAGGATGGGTTCATTCCAGCCTGCTTGCTGGTGAGTTTGTGTTTGCTGAACAGTAAGGTATATTGTGTTCTACAAATGGAAGAGAATATTAAGGTTTTCCAGTGTAACAGTTGCTTCTGAAATGATGTTTGAAATGATGAGTTTGATCATTTGCTTTATTTTTTGTATCCAGCGGGGTTAGCAGTGATTTGGTTTGTAATATTTAATCGTGTTCAGCCAATTGAATTTAGCCAGCCTTACACCTTTGAGGATTGATTTATGGAATGGTGTTGTAAGGGTCTCATTGATTTCAGGGCTGCTCTTGTTCGTTGAAGATGGCTTTCTTATCCCAGATACAGCTTCCAGTAATGTGCCATTTCATGTAAACACTGTTGATGTGTTACTAATGTAACTAAGGTGCCTCCGCTTTGTCAGGCAGTACCATTTGCTGACCAGCACTGTGTTCTCACTCAGCTTCCTCTTTGCTCAGTATCACCTGCTTTGTGCCAGGTGAAATGTGGCACTTTGGAGGGGACGCAAGTGGAGCGTATAGCTCCAGGTGTAGATCTGTACGTGCAGCTAAAGGGTAACCAGATATTCAGTGTTTTTAACACATTGAAGATGGGACTTTTCATATTGTATGCAGTTTACAGCTTTTAGGTATTACTTTCTTTCAACCTTTTAATGGTTATCTGTGCATCTTTATCCTGTTTTCCGTTTCCTTTTCTTAGTATATTGGTTTTTACGTGCTCTGGGATTTTATCCCCAATATTCAAATGTGTAGATTTTTCTTCTAGGATCTGACGTCTTGATGAACCTACTGAAAAACAGACTGATGATCCTATTCCATTTACAAATGTTTTGTCACCTGTACTGTGATGGGGGGAACTGAGGACAAAGCCATGGCCAGCAAGACATAGGGAAAAAATAAAAGTAAACAGAGATTATGCAGATTCTTTCTTTTTTTCTTAATTGGAAAGTGTTGATATGGTGTCTAAGGAGAAAATTTCACTGGATATCAAAATACTTGGAATAAAAGGCTGTTTTTTTCATGCACCGTAGAATTCCTGCTAGCAAACAAGAAGGTACAGCAAATGATAGTGATAACTTGAAAATCTTAATTCTCTTTGTTTCACATGAAGTAACAGAATAAGTAAATATGATATGAAGGTGAATTGCCTGTGGGTATTATTAATTTTACTTTAGGCAGAAGTTCTTTTCATAGTTGCATCTCAATGCATGTTGCGTTCCTATACTGTAACTCGTTAATCTCTTAGAACTGTTCATCATCTTCTTCTTGTGTCTTGATTCCATAATACCAAAGGTGAGCTGAGGATGCGCAGGTCTGACTGCAGATCATTCACTTCAAATTTTGTGTTCATTGTGGCATTTTGTTACATCAGTTGCTCTCTACGTGGTTTGAGATAGCTCAGCACCAACAGCTGAGGGTCAGCAGTGTTGGTCTTCCAAAGAGCTGCTTAAATGTGATGTGATACAGCAGATGAAGAGTAAGTTACTAGAGAAGATTCTAAAATCAGTGTTTTTCTTTTCTTTTCCAGTCCCTGTGTGGAAAAAACTTGACAACTATTCTTAATGAATACGTAGCCATGAAAACAAAAGGTAAAGCTTCAGAGCAAAACTCTTTTCTTATTTCTCTGTTGTGAACTTCCTTGAGGGAGAGGAAATTTCTCCACCTGTATTTGGATTTGGAGCAACTTTCCGTCTGTGCTGGCAGATTTCCCCGTTGTGCAGACAGCTGTGAATTAGAACATTGTTTTGTGAGCAAATGGTCTTTGCAGTTTCCAGCCTAGGTGTTCTGGCTTCATGTTTGAGTGAAGCACAAAGATACGGTAAGGTGTGCAGAACATGTAGGGTTGTGTTTGTTAATTGTGCTGTTTCCTGTGAGATAAAGAACCGAGAAGAATCCTGTGGTATGAAATGTTTGTTGTCTGGCTTTTAGAACTGATTAAAATGAAGTCTGAATGAATTGATATTTTATATGAGTAGTAGAAAGAGGGTTAGAGCTTTTCTGGTTTGAAATTTAAAAGCAGTTACTGAGCTTCTGCATGTTGCCCAGTCTTAACATTTTTTATATATGTTGCGTGATCAGATAGTAGCAGTGTTCAGATCCAAGACTTGTGATTTAAGAAATGTCATCTTTGGATTACTTTTTAAAATATTGGCCTTTTCATGCTGTGTTTAATAGGAACGGTAGTTTAGGCAGAAACATCCTTTCTTCATAGCAGTTTGACCTTGGCACCTTGAAAATAGTATGAATGAATCTGCTTGCTTCCTTTCATTTGTACTTGGATGTTCTGTTCTTCGAGTAGCAAATGTTTTTACTTGTTTGTGCCACAAAATAAAGCCTGACTTACAAAGGGCCGTATGCCACCTTACAATCTTCATGCAAGTGGTTTGGGAACATAAATCCCACTTTCAGAACTGAGGAGGTTAGTTTAGGTTGGCGTGTGTTTGCCCGGGCACCAAAACCATGTGCAGGTTCCATTGAGGAATACCATCTTGAACATAATTCCTTCGCTTTCATTTAGGCTTCTAAAACTGAGAGCTGCTTCCATGATGAGTGTATGTTCGTATCAAATAAAGTTCTTTAAATTAGGAGTTGGGGCTCTCTAATTAGCAGAATACTGAGAAGACAAGTAGATACCTACGGTTAATTGATGCTTGAATCATGCCATAATAATTCATAATAATTAATTTGACTGTGATTTTACTTTTTCTCTACGTGTTACCCGTTGTAGGCACTTAAAACGTGTTTCTTATTTTGTTATGGTTTGCTTTAGAAACAACAAATGAAGTTCCAGCAATGATGTCATCTCTGTGGAAAAAATTGGACTACACGCTGTCTCAGATAAGGTAATGCAGTTTTGCAATCAAAAAAGTAAATTGTGCCATAAGATTGAGATCCTGCGTTGCTCAGCTCTCCTTATCACTGTATGAGAATGCTTTTGCTATCTATGGCCTCTGAAAGATGGTGAAAGAGAGAGGTACGGGAGAGCTGGTAGTTAGGCAGACATTTCAAGGTAACGCCCTCCTTATCTGCTGTTATGGTTTTATATGTGGCCTTCCAGTCATAAAGCAATACATTATGAGTCATATAGAATCCGAAACCATTGTGGTTACTTGATCAAAAACCTAACACGTTCTTCATTTGAAGAATCTGTGGCCACTGTTTAACAGTGTAAAAATAGCAATCAGTAGATAGAAGCTTTCTGAAGAAATGCTCGACTGTGAGCAGACTGATGTTAACTGTATGACGCCATCACGATGCGTAGTTGAGTGCTTCCAGTGTGCTCCATTCATTTATGTCACCTGCTTTATTTTCTAGGAGCATGCAGGGCTCCACGGGGTTTTCTGCTAATCAGAGGAGTAAGTATGTGAACCGTTGGGGTCAGTCGGCTTTATGTTCAGTGATCTGTTTTGGTGAAAAACAAGGGAACGCTGCAGCAAGCAGCAACTCAGCCTTACTCTGAAAATATTGCCAGATCTCTACTGCAGTAGCTTTTAGCATGTGACTGCTGCCTTCAGCGCAGCCTGTGGATTACTGTGATGGTCAGGAGACCAAAAGGAAAGGCTGAACCTTTTGCAAGTGACTTAAAGTGTCGATATAGCGTTTTCTTATCTGGTGAAATCTTCTTTTAATGCCATTCAAAAGTCTAAAAACTGCTGCTTGAATCCTGAAGCTGCTGACTTAATTTGTGGTTCACAGAGGAACTGAAAATGTAACCGGTCTTATGATGCTGTGTTTCCAATGAATGACAGTTTTAAAGATTATTTTCATATGAACATATATCGAAGCAAAATATAAAGATATTGTTCTTTATAACCAAAAAGACACTTGTTCTGTCCAGAATTGTTCCTTTCATTGCAAAAACTGCTGAGAGAACTTTTAAGGGCAAAGTTATTTAACTCGAAAATGCACTTTTTACTTTGTAGCACTATTGAGTAACCTGCATGAGAAAAGAGAACGTGAAATATTGATAATAATTATGTTTGGATCTGAGATTCACTGGATTGGATGGCATTTTGTTGTTTGAATTTGCCAGGTTTGGTCTGATACAGAAATACAACAAATAGCCTTGTCTTAACTGACCTTAGCTGGAATAGCTATTTACGTTTTATGTAGTGAGATGTCATTTTGGTGTGATTTGTTCCTGTAAATGTTTAAGCAGTGGTATGAGCGTGGTTACAATGTCAGTGTAAGTTGTCTGTACTTGAATTCTTTTGGTTCAAACCTGTAATGCAGAAGACAAAGATGAGCGATGCTTACTTGCTGAGTTTCATAAGCTAGTTGTTGAAGCACAGAAAAGTTCCAATGAAGCATCTGTAATTAGGTCTAAAATTACTGTATTCAAAGACTGCTTCTTGGAAGTCAACATCCTTTTTAAGGTCGTTTATCATACATTTTCATCTCGTCTTTGTTATCTCTAGCACGTACAAGAAGTGGAATTGTAGAAATGAAACGACAGAGAATGCTTCAGCAATCAGCTCCTCCAAATCCAGGGCTGTTATCTGTAGCCCCGCAGCCAGGACCGCAGTATCCCTCTTCTACCGTATCTCCTCAAGTTATCCACAAGCCAGCAATAAATCAGAGTATATCACAGGCAAGACTGAATACGTTGTTTGTTCACCAGCCACAAGCCCAAGAAAACAAGATTGGCAGTAAGTGACACTTTTGTTTTTGTTCTAACACATTTATTTCTGTGAAAAGTCTGGATATAGGATAGCCCCAGAACTGGGGCTGATCATCTGCCACTGAAAAAGTTTTAGAGAATTCCATAGCAATTAAAGTGTTTAAAATAAATGGAGTGCCCAGAAGAGAAAGCTTGCTTGCTAATATGGGTTCAGAGATCAGAAGTGCATCAATTTGTCATTCTTTGATTATCTGTAATCACACTCTCCTAAGACACTTGTTGTAGCAGATAAGGCAAAATTTTTCTCAGAGTATATTTAAAAGGAGTGCTTCTCATTCTCATGATAATACCAAACTGGTTTTGAGGAATTCCATGGAGTTGATTGGAATGTAATAAATAATGTGAAGATTTCTATACTGCCTTAAGAATGTCACTGGAAAAAATATTTACGTTCCTGTCTCTTTCTGCCTTTATAAAGCAGGAGATTTCATACACATTCAAGTTCCAGCATCACAGGAACGAAAGCTTCACTCAAACTTGCTTTCTCCAGGAAGGAGAAAAAGGTGATCGCTTCTTTTAGATCATGTAGAGATTTTGCAGTGTTGTAGTCCTTAGCATAAATGGAATGCAGTTTGCCATTGTGCTGTTTGTCCACAGCGTGTGTATATTTCTGCCTTTCGTGAAGTCAGACACAATGTATACATAAGAGATAATGAAGCAAGTGTAAGATTTTGTTGTATTTGCAATATGAGGTTAATTTTATGCTGACTACAATCTTTCATTTGCTAAGAAGGAGGAAAAATGTTTGATTTAGTGAACATGACAAATTGTCTGGAATGTTTCAGTGAATCTCAGAAGAGGAAAAATGTGGCAACGTCTGGACCTCCTGCAGGAAGTAGAAGTTCTCAAGATCCTGATGAAGTAGTAATAGAAAAAGAAAGTGAGCCACTTGAAGAGTTTATAGATGGTAACTTCCCAGTGAGTATATAATTATGGAAGGTATTTACATTTAAGAACCAAATTCAGACTGAAGAGAACTACGTTTTTGTGTTGTTTGTTGTAGGAATTACAGAACTTCAGAAGTTAAATGTATTGTTTTATATTTTAACTTGCTCTGTGTATTGAGCTTGTGAGTATAGCATGCTTAGGCAGAGTTTTGTTGGTTCTTTCTCCTTGATCCGTTGACTTTGTTAAGACACACGTGAGCTGTTAGGATACTGTTATTTTTTAGTGAAGGAAAAGCAGAAAGCACAGTAAGCCTTGCTGTACTTCAGGAGAGCAGAGAGAGAGCGATGCTTGTGATGCTTTTCATAGAGATGTTGTGCAGTCATAGATGGGCTGTCCTGGTGGACAGCAAAGATACTGCAGTCAGAGGTAAGTCGGCTTGTTCAGAAAGGGGAGGAGTTTGTAACAGCAGCACAAGAAACAGTTAAAGTAGAGCTTGTTGTCGGTGTCTGTTGTTTCAGAAAGTATTTTGTATAGTGAATTGATTGTTTGACTTTACAAGTAAGTTGGAAATTCATGCTGCTTTTTTGGTGATAATAAAAAATAAAAAGCTGACTGCTTTAAAACTCATCTTTCTAGCAACTGATTATTGAAAACGCCAGAGAAAAGATCCTGAGCAACAAATCTCTTCAGGAAAAGCTAGCTGAGAACATTAACAAAATCCTGGGCAGGTAATAGAAGGAACCTCTAAATTTCATCTGCGTGCTTATTTGATTTATTTTTGAGTTCTGAACTAATAACTGTTCCGTTCCAGTGATGGCAGTGTCACTCAGGTGCCTAAACAGACAGAAAGTGGCCCAACAGAACAAGAGACTTCAATTGATGAAATCCTTGGACTTCAGGTGGGTCTGGATCGCCCTTTTTACGTTTTTGAAGATCAGCTACATCAGAATGATCAGTAATGGAGACTGTGCTGAACCTGTGCCTACCTGTAATCTGGCGTTGTCCTCCTCTCCTCTTTCTTCTTCCCTTTCTCCCTCCTTCCCCTCTCTGTGAAAGACAGCTAAGCCCATCTGAAGGATAACTTCTTCCCAAGGGACAGTCCCACAACTTCCCTTTATAATCATCATCTCTTACCTCGTTGTATGGTGGTGAGCTGGTTCAAGGTCTGAACCAACAGGCTACTGATCTTTTGCTGGAGTTAAATTCTAGCCAGTTTAACACTCTGAATTCATTCTCAGTGCCTGTGCAGGGCAGTGGAAGCACGCAGCAGGATTGCAAGGCAGGGAAGTGGGACCACTTCTGACATATCAGAGAGTTATAGTGGACTTACAAGATCTCCTGGAGGTCATGGCAGATGACCTGCCATGTATTTTGTATTTGAACTCTTGAAAAGGCACTGAATGCCCCACTCTTCTTCTTGGGCTGCTACCAAAGAAGTCAGCCAGGAGCAGGAACCTTAGATCAGTGTCCTGTGCAGCTGTGCCTCCCAGCTGCCTGCCACAGAAAAGTAGTCATGCTGTAGAACGCAATGAGTAGATTGAAGGAAACTGTCTTTTGCGTAGTGTTGTCTTACAGATGTATGCAAAAACAGGAAGTTCAAGTTAGCTTGGGGATTTTTTGCCTGTGGTTGGCTAGTGCAGGCTTACAGTATTCACATGGTCTATATGAGCTTCCAGCGTACCCTGAAATTCAGTCTTTCTTAACAAATGCTTGTCATTATTTAGAGAGTATCCCAACATGCATGTGAAGACTGCAAAGCGTGACAGAAATTCTGGGATTTTGCGGGGCTTTATTTCTTCAGTTGCTCATATTTTTTTACAGGCACGAAATTCGTGGCAGAAACATTTTCTACGTTTGTCTTCATGTTTATGTGCTGAACAGAAGTAATGGAACTGAAAGCAAGATGGAAACGATTCTTAGCCATTTTTCTTTGAGCTGTGAGAGCAATTGTCTAACAGTTCTGCATGTCTTGTCTTAGGGTGAAATTCATATGTCGGAAGAGGCTATACAGGACATTCTGGAACAGACGGAATCAGATCCAGCTTTTCAGGCGCTCTTTGACTTGTTTGATTATGGTAGGGTGTATTATTCTGAGTTGTATCACTGTTATAAGACATCATGAATTATGATATTTTTTTCAAACGTTCCTTGAGGAAGCAAAGGCAGTTCAGCAGACCTCTTTTGCATGAGAAATAGACTGTATGGCATCTGTGTCCTGGAACTTGGAAACTAGGTTCTGGCTAATGTGACTGGGAAGTACAGAGGTTTCATTTGGCTGAAACTGTGGACTCTTCTGGTATAAGGGATGATAGTTCGTGTCTGTTTTTCAGTTCTTTTGTGTTATTTTTCTATTTGATCAGGAGTATCCTTGCATAAAATATGTTTCTGTACTGTTGCTGGATTTATAATGAGTGCAGAGTTCTTGATGTGCTTAGGGTAGTTTTCTTGAACTTGAAATCTGCATGCTTCATTTAAAATGCATTAATTACATTTGTATTTAACATGATATATTTAATCATTCATCATTCTCTATTTTGAAAATAGGGAAGAACAAGGTAAACAAGAATTTGCCTGCTGGTATTTCTGGTCAGAGTGGGGTAGAAAACACAATCCTGGTGGATGCGGATAACCTGGAAACACTTGAAAGTTCTTTAGGAACAGAAGAAACCAGTAAGTGTAGGTTTGGTTGGTTTTTGTTCTCTGTTATGTTTTTGTTTTCTTTTCCCTCTAAAATTCCTTCTAATCCGTTCATTTTTCATGATTGAAGTATTTCCAGACAGTTAAGTTGTACATCTCAAAACCTTAATATTTTGTGTTAATGTGCTATCTGATGTTTACGTTGTATTGTCATATGGATGCACTTAGTGTACAAGAAAGTTTAAGGCTATTAACAAGCATTACTTGCGAAAATTTAAGCTCCTATATGAAAGCAGAAGATCTGCAAAACTTTTCTCATTCAGAACGGAGTTTCACTGTAGAGCACATAAAGATAATAACCTTACTGCTCTTTTCTATCTATTCTATAATGTGTTGGTTAATTGATCCCCAGAATAGCCTTACTCTGGACAAAAGGTTGTCTGCCCCATTCTTAACAACTGTCAGTCAGTAGCAGGTATTGAAAAAAAGCCCAGCAATCTTTACCCTGAAATGTTCTATGAGCCACTGACTTCTCATGTGTATGCTTATTATTTATGCTCAGACTGAATTACCAGGTTGTCCAATCTGTGTAATCTAACTATGTTTTGTGCACTCTCCATGCAACTTGAAAGTAAGAATGAGTAGTGTTATTCCTACTTCATTTTATGAGGATCAGCTTTCCACTGAAGTGATCAGTTAATTCTGAAACCCTGTAAAATTATCATCCTTTGTAATAATTGTGGAACCAATTCAGTCTCTGTTTTACAGGTGATAATTCTAGAGAAGTGCTGTCCTGTAAAGGTTTTCAGTTGGAAGAAACGTCATGCGCCTTGAAGAACCCCATTAATGATGATGATATGGCAAAGAAAAATGCAACCAGTGAACAACTGCATGGAAATTGTAGGCTAAGGAAGGAGGCTGACGTACTGAAAACCATTACCCATGAACATATTGGCGAGCTGGAAATTGCTTTTGACTCTGTGCCTGTTCTGGCTGAATCTAACAAGAGGCAAATTTCTGATAGCGAACGTCATGAGCACTGTCAAGATTCTTATGGTAAAAAGGACTCGTCCACACTGGTACCTGGAAATGAGAAATGTATGGAAATTGAAAAAGATACACCAAGTCATAGTGCTCAGGGTAGTCCTAATTTGGAATATGTTCATTCTGGTAGTCCGCAGATTCCTTTGGTTTCACTGGAAGAGGGTTGTAGAGCTGGTGAGAGCAGAACACAGCCTGCAAGTAAATGTCACTTTTCACCACACGCATCGATACCTGAAAAAACACTCACTAAAAGCCCTTCTGATGGGAGCCCTGCCCACACTGCGCTGCTGAGAAAAAATAATACGCCCATTTCTAGCCCATCAGCAGATTCAGGAAAAGAACAGGCTGTAACAAATGATACGGCTCCGTTACTTAATATTTCACAGGAGAACTTGAGCCACCATACTAACCAGCAGGATGAGAGTGTGCAGTCAGACTGTGCTGCAAAATCCATAGTGAATGTGTCGGATCTTGACAAAACAGAGTTGCAGCTTGAAGCTGCTGGTACCTGTAAAAAAACACAGTCAGGTGATCAGCATGCACTCGATAACCCTAAGAAAGATTTTAACCTCCCTTCAGGGCTATCGAACTCGGAGGGAGCACAAGTGGAAATGCAAGAAACTTCATCTTCTGCAAAAGCAGATACTGATAACATGTATTTCTCTTCTGGGGATGATGCGTGTGCAGGAATTTCTGTAGCATCCACTGAAAATAACCTTACTACGTCTGAAATGTGCCACTCTCCTCTCCCAGAAACCGCTTCCTCAACAGACGAATTGAGTACCGAAGCCAAAAGCGCAAGCGGTGCGTCTTCTAGTAGCCAGCCAATGGATGTTGATCCTTCTAATATCATGTCCCTCAAGATCATCATCAGCGACGATCCGTTTATTTCGTCAGACACAGAGTTAAATAATGCTGTTTCCAGCATCACAGGAGAAAATCTGCCAACAATAATACTGTCATCTCCAGCCAAATCCCCGAGCAAAACTGCAGGCCTGTCCAAATGTCTGACTTCAGAAGACACAGAGAAAAGTGCGGAGTCAGCTTTGGCGGAGCAGAATCTCCTTGTGCTCAGACCTAAGGATCCTGTGGTCACCGCAGTTAACACTCAGAATGAGGACTGCACTGTTTTTTCGGTGGCAAGTACTAGTAATCTTTCCAAGGAAGGAGGATTTATTCAGTTGATGCCGGCAACAAGCACAGCTTTTGGCAGTACAAACAACCTGTATATAGCCACCTGTGTGACTGATGCAGCTGCCTTGGGCACGGCTGTAACTCCTTCCAACGTGGTTGTATTGCCCGGCAGCTCTATGCCTCTCGCTGCCCAAGCACCAGCAGTCCAGCAATTACGGACTCCTCCTAGATCCAGCAGTACATTTGCAGGAAACCAGGCTGTCTCCCCAAGCTTCCCACAAGGTAATGTCACTATTTCAGAAATGATGTTGCGTTTCATTCTTTTGTAAAAGTAAATTGAATTTTTAAACGTTGCTCTATCTGCCCCTTGAAAATAGGATCTTGTGAGCGTGTTAATTACTGGTAAAATTAAATAAAAACCATGGAGAGTCCCTGACTGCTATGCATGGTAATTCTGTGTGATAGAATGCAAACAACAGGTACTTCCACTAAGCATCACAAGGAACTATTTGATGTTCGTATTTCTGCCTTTTGTAAGCTCCTTTAATTCAAAGTTCAGGACTTAAGATAGCTACATTCCACCTCTTCGTTTAATTTTGAACCATTTCTCAAAAAAGGAAAAGTGTTTAATTTTTAAATCAAATACTTCATAGGCTTTAAAGGAAGCCTATCAAAACTAGTAGTAACACCCGTTTTCTAGTTGAAATGTATAATAAGCACCATGAAGATTTTAAAAAAAGGCAGAGATTTTCTTGCCAGAGGTTTGACTGTGCATAATTCTAAGAAATTCTGTCTTGAAGCTTTTATTTTCACTTTCACTTGTATTTAGGTTGCTCTGAAAGTAATGCCTCTGTTTATTTCCATGGAAACTACAACAGACACGAAGTGCACTGTTTGGTAGAGCAAATTCTCAGCTACAAAGCACTATTTTCAACAGTCACTGCCATTAGCTCTGCACTTCTGCCAGCAATGAACAAGAGCCTGCGTGCCACACTCGTAACAGTCTGCTCCAGCGGATGTGGCCAGCTGTTTCACTGCTGCTATGACCATGGACCATGTTGTTGCTAGGAAAACGTTGCTGCCCACACGGTCTGCTTTTCACTGTGCTCACAGCCCCTGTTGGTCTCTGTAAACATTCAGCAGATGTTGATGGATTTCCACTGGTGGCATCTTTTCCACATGTAGGAATTCAGTGGCACACCTTTGATCCATACTCCTATGTCAGGCACCATTGTGTCAGACTGCCCCTTTGCTGCCATCTGTCACACAGCAACAAAATGCCACGGAATGTTGGTGGGAAGGTTCAATCTCTACTGCTGTACCACCAACATCCACCTCTGACATCGTGGGCCAACATCATAAAATAGGAGGCATTACTTCTGGAGCAGCCCTTTCATTTTTGTTTCTGTACAATTGTAATGCTTTGGTATGTTTTTAGGTTCTGCCATTATAATCACATCTCCAGTGCAGCCTGTTTTGCAAGGAATGGTGGGAATGATTCCTCTCTCAGTAGTAGGACAAAATGGGAATTCCTTCTCAGCGCCTGCCCGCCAGGTAGCCCGTCACAAATCAGTCTGTCTCTTTTCACAATTAAAGCTCAAGTGATAAGATTTCTTTTGCTGAACTGTCACTGAATATTTTGATTCTTCTAAGGTTTTGCACATGCCTGTAGCTAATCCAGTGTGCAGCAGAAATGTCCCAAAGCTTCCCATCCCACCCAAATCACAGAAGACTCCCGGAGCTAGAAACAAGACCAATACAGGTATTCACTTTGTGTTCTTGAGGAGGGCAGAATATAAGTGAAGGTTCTAAAGACGTGTAAGTTCTGAGTAATAAATGTTCATAAATAGTTTTGTAATTATATCTGTGTGTGTGTGTGTATATATGAAAATATTTCATAGAGGTGTCACATTTTTTTTTTTTTGGAAAGCATTCTGCTGTTTTCTCCTTGCAGTTTCAGGTACACACTTCTGTGTATTGATTTCATCGAGCCATTGCAGATCTAAAAAAGACTAGAGTTAGAGCCACTACTTAGTATTGAGGAGGGGGTAAAGAATTTAATAGTCAAAAATATAAAATAAATTCAGTTACAAGGTCAGGCTCTCTTCTGGATGGGGGGGACTTCAACCACTCCGATATCTGCTGGGAAAACAGCAAGCTGCGAGCAGTCCAGGAGACTCCTGGAGTCCACTGAGGACAGCTGTCTGGTTCAGGTATTGGACAGACCCATCAGAGCTGAAGTGTTGCTGGACCTGGCGCTCAGTAACGTGGAAGAGATTGTTAAAGAGATTAAGATAGGAGGCAGCGTGGGCTGCAGCAACTGTGCCCTGGTTGAATTCGTGATCTTGAGGAACGTGGGCCTGGCAGAGCGGAGTCAGGACCCTGAACTTCAGGAGAGCAAACTTCAGCTGTTTAAGGAATTGTTGGATGAGATCCCCTGGGAAACTGTCCTTAGGGACGAGGGAACAGAACAGAACTGGCAGCACTTTGAGAACGCCTTTCTGAGAGCACAAGAGCTCTCCAGCCCCTAGAATAAGAAATCAGGCAGTTGAGGAAGGAAATCAGCGTGGCTGAGCGAGGACCCGCTGGCTGGGCTGAGGAAAAATAAAGTATAAGCAGTGGAAGCAGGTGCCCTAGGAAGAATAAAGGGAAGCTGTCTGTCCATGCCTGGGGCCCCAGTACAGGAGGGATGCAGAGCTATTGGAGGGGGTCCTGAGGAGTGTCACGAAGATGATCAGAGGGCTGGAGCACCTCTCCTGTGAAGACAGTTTGAGGGAACTGGGCTTGTTTAGCTTGCAGAAGAGAAGGCTCTGGGGAGACCTCATTGCGGCCTTCCAGTACTTGACAGGAGCTTACAAGCAGGAGGGGGACCAACTTCTTACACTGTCTGATAGTGACAGGATGAGGGGGAATGGCTTTAAACTAAAATGGGAGATAAACTAAAAGAGGAAATCTAGGTTAGATGTTAGGAATGTTTTTCACTCGTAGGGTGATGATGAACAGCTGCCCAGAGAAGCTGTGGGTTCCCCATCCCTGGAGGAGCTCAAGGCCAGGTTGGATGGGGCCCTGGGCAGCCTCAGCTGGTGGGCGGCAGCCCTGCCCAGAGCAGGGGCTTGGAAGTGGGTGATGTTTAAGGTCCCCTCCAACCTAAGCCATTCTGTGATTCTATGACACCTTGTGCATTGGCCTGTCTACCTTTTTTAAAAAAAAGCTGTGGGCTCAAGCATGAACGTGAAACAGAATGAAGCTGCAAATTAAGAAGAAATTAAGGATGGTGCAGTTAGTCTGCATTCTGGTTCTCTGATGGTTGACCGAGAGAGCTCCCTGTAGTTACTTCCCTTCTACTTGGAAATCCTGGCTGTGCATTTATAAGTCCGGCTCCATTGGTTTTGTCTTATCAGACATCTGCCACCCACGTGCAGATAGCAAGCTTCTTGGTGGTGCCCTTTGCTAATCTGTTAATCCATAAGTTTTAAAGTAATGAAAAAGTTGCAGGGCTTTCTTGCTAGATTTTTATTGATTCTCAACCAGGTAAAATGTCATTGCACTAATTGTGAGATAAAGTACTCCAAAGAGGAGGAGGAGGAGTAGTAGTCTGCTAATGCTTTATCTCTTGTTCTAGGAAAACCAACACCAAGCGTATCGGAAACGTCAAACCATATAAATGCTCGAACACAAAGGTAAGAAGTACCAGGCATTAAAGCTGCTTGCCTTCTGCCATGGATTTCTTCGTACAGCACTGCCTAGGAGGAAGGCAGCTTTTTGAACAATGGCAGAAGCAGGATCCCCCATCTCTTTTCCCAGGTCGAAGGGTGGCAGCCTCCCTAATGGTTCTTTGTACAGGCTCCATTTCTTACCTTTCTGTCATCCCTTCTGGCCTCTGACCTTCCCGCAGTCATTATTCCCTATTCTCAGTATTTTGTGTGTCAATAACATTTACTTACAGAACAAAGAGAGCTTTAACAGGTTGAGGAGGTCAAAATGAGATGGTATCATTTTGGTAATTCAGCTTTCTGTTCATTTTAACTATCTCCAGACAGCTGAGGTGAAACTGCGCAGTACGAACAAGTATGTTGCTGACGTATTTTCACCTCGTTTTCAGGACTGGAAATTCAGACAAGCTCATCACTGCAGAGCTAGGAAGGAAAGCGGAGGAGAACATGCCTGCTGCACCAGCAGAGAGCACAAGCTCAAATTCGAGACAAGGGGAAAGCCACAGGAGAGTGCTTTGCTTTGATAATATCCTACCCGCTGCAGGTGGAAACACCCAAGCACAGACTGCTAAGAGTTTGCCCCAAAAAGAAAGAAATGAAAACTCTTCGTTTGCTGTTGATTCGGCCCCATCCTCTGCCAAAGCACAGGCAGCAAAGCGAGAGAAAGATAAAACGTTGCCTAGAATTCTCTGTAAGCCAGAAATTGCTAGCAACAGAAACACAGCTGTGAAGGAGCCCCAGCCCGAGCGGAAGGTGGTAACGGCAGGGCTTCCCTCAGATCCCTTCCACAAGGCTACAGCAAATAAAGAAAATGAATTGCGAAGAGACAGTGATGAAAAACAGAAGAACCAGGACACTGCCAAACTGTCCAATGGCCAGCAGAGCGTTAGCTTATGGAATGAGAAGACAGTTGCTTCGGTGCAAGAACTGAACAAGAAGCAAGGGTCGCTGTCAAATGGGAACAGCAAATCTTCACCGTCTGTTTCTCTGTCTTCAAAGGAGCCTAAGCGAGATGCAGCTAAAGTTTCCAACCAAGGCCTTTGCCTGTCAAGTCCGTTCACCAAGCAGTGTGTGGAAATGCTGCAGGACATTCAGTGGCACAGCCCTAGCAGTAAAACAGTTGAGAACGGCGAATTGCCAGTACCTCGTACCCCGTCTGGAGTTGGAGACAGGCATACAGATGACACCACAGATAGCGTACGAACCCCAACCTGCCGGCGTTTCACCGAGGACAGTGCAACCCCTAGAATCATGGTCCCTCCTGCCACACCAGACCTGCCCGCCTGCAGCCCTGCTAGCGAAACTGGCAGCGAGAACAGCGTCAGTATGGCTGCCCACACACTGATGATCCTATCCCGGGCTGCTATTGCGAGGACTAGCACTGCAACTCCTCTGAAGGACAACACCCAGCAGTTCAGGTCTTTAAGGAGCACAGTAAAGAAAAGGAAACTAGAGGACTTGAATGAGGGTGAGAGAAATTCTCGTTCCACAAATAGGAAAGACATCCAAAGCTCTCCAACACCATCAAAAAAGAAGAAAATAAAGGTCAGTACGGGCACTATTAAAATTATGAATGTATTAGACACGTACATTGTTTATAATGGTTCAGAGGTATTAGTCCAAATCCCTGACATCCTATTTATGTTTGTCGGTTGCTAACATTGCCTCTTGGGCCCGTTCTGAACTAACAGTTCTCTTAAGATGAGTGAACTCTTCAGATACATGACTCATAGAATCATAGAATCACAAGGTTGGAAAGGACCTACAAGATCATCCAGTCCAACCGACTCCTATCGACTGTCCAGACATACCTATGAGAATCAAATGATTTCTTTTAAAAAATGAATGAGATTGTAAATTCTAACTTCAGCCTAAATTTCTAGATTGAATTTAGAAATCAGGCCAATTTAGACTAGGGCTTTCTAAAATCCAAACTGCTCTTGCATCCTTATTTACTACTGGGACTGCAAGACTACATTTGATGTATTCTCCCACTTTGTAGTCCAGAGAACCTTGCCTTTGACTTGAGGGTTTGGCAAATAGCAAAGGTGTGAGTGAGATGGGAAAAGGTGATGTATGTCAGCAACCAAAAAGGACACACGGTATAACTTTGTTACAGCTAAGCATGGCAATCACAGGCTCCTGACATACTGTAAATGAGAAGCAATCACTTACTCATCCTGCACACTCTCAGGGCTGAGAGGCGTGCCTGTTGGAAGTGGGGCGGCTGCTGCTGAAGTTGAGAACTGAAGTCCTGCCCACAGGCACGCTGTTTGTACGCCGCAGGTATACAGAAGTCTGTATGCACTTTGGTATCTGATTTCTGAGTGAGCTTTGTGGAGTTCTTTCTGCAAAGCAAATGGAAGGATGAGGGAAGAGGGAATGCTTCCAGAGTGCTTTCGTACCCCCAGTTTCTCAGTATCTAACACAAGTGTTCTTTTCTTCTTCTACAGAAAAAGAAGCTCCCCAATTCTTTTCCAGCGGGAATGGACGTGGACAAGTTCTTGTTATCTTTGCATTATGATGAATGAAAGAAGGTGAACTATGACAATATAGAGCTAGGTATCGTTATGCTGAGGTTTTGCATGAGAAATTAGTTCTGAAGAGTGAGTTGCACTTTCAGTGCACTGAAGTTTCACTTTATAGCAAAATCATGCTGTTTCTGAAGCAGGTTGCTAAGTGTAAATATTGAGTTGGTATATGTTTATTTTTGAAAAAGCACTTGCGTAATTATAGAGCCATTTAATTTGCAAAGTTGTACATTTGTATAAATGTAATGTGAAGAAGTTGTATGTTTCCTGTTACACCACGTTGTCTGTGCTCTGCTGCATTCTCTGTTACCCATCGGAACTGCTTCATCCCTCTGCACAGCGGTTGTGCGTTTGAAGGTGGTGTTTGCAGTTCCCTGTTCTGAGCCCCGGGCAGCTCAGAACTGGCCTGGGCTGCAGGTTCACCTGCAGCTTCCCCCCCCTGCTGAATCCCGCAGGAATTTCACCTTTGGCTCTGGCTGGTTTGGACTCCAAGTCTGTTCTCCTGGAACCGTCAGACCCGTGTTGTAAGGCTTGGAGGGAGCAAACAGAAATACTCAGTAACTCAACAGAAGGAAAAAAAAACCACCCCAAAACATTTCTCATCTCTGGAAGGTTTTCCCAACCAGGCACTGAGATAGAGGGATTTCAGTTTGTGTAGGCCTCACATGTTTACAGCATTTGTTACACAGGATGTCTTTTGAATGCAAAATTACTTCCAGTGTGAATACTTAAACTGTAGGCACAGCCGGACAAGGATTTCAAGTGCTCTACTGCAGGGGTAAATTCTTTCATCCATCACTTGTATTGTTGAGAAAGCATTTGTTAGTGTTACTTATCCTTTAGTCAGACACAGTAAAATTTGCACCTGATCTTTCTGTTTAACATAGAACTTGCTGTAGTTACACAAACTCTTCAGGAGAAGAGCAGCTCCACCTGCATTTTATGTACTAATATTAGCATGGGAGAAAATGAGCACCCTAATCCTTGCTCTAATAGTGCAGAATGCTCTCTTCTGGTGTCCTCCTTTGTTCTCAAATTGTTGAGGTCTTAAACAATGCAAGTTTTCCTGTAAGAGAGCTGTACAGCAACAGAGCAATGTTTCAGATAGTATACAAGGATTCCTAAGGAACCAATATTATGCAGTAGATGTTTATATTAAACCCATCCAATAACTAAATACTGCATAGCATTTACAGCTTGAATAAATATTTTTGTTTTAATAAGAAGTGTGTCTTGTTTAATGTTGTGTTTGTCAGCCAAGCGGTTTGGTGGATATTGTATAGATGCGTTATGGTGGTATAGAACAGTCATTTTTGGAGGCACAATTGAGTATTAAACACTAGATTCTAATAGCACTAATTCATCGAATAGAATCATAGAATGGCCTGGGTTGAAAAGGACCACAATGATCATCTAGTTTCAACCCCCCTGCCACAGGTTTGGTCACCAACCACCAGACCAGGCTGCCCAGAGCCACATCCAGCCTGGCCTTGAATGCCTCCAGGGATGGGGCATCCACAACCTCCTTGGGTGAAATTGCCAGGGGCCAGAGCAGGGAAGCCAAAAAGATGTCTGCTACAAGCTGGCCTTTCATGCTTAGTAGTGGTGTTTTTAAATAATTTATTTATTTGCCACTTATCGAGGGCAGAGTGTTGCCCTTCCACAGGGCAGCCAATATCCACCATCTTTCACTTTCAGTGCACGTAATGTGGCATTACTGAAGCCATGAGTTATCAGTGTGCTTATTTATGCTTTCAAGAAAAAAAAGTTCCCAAGCTGCTGTTGTTGGGGCAGGTGTTGTTTAGAGTAACAGCTATCAAAGTGTGGATGAAGGTTAATTTTCTTCTTTGTATGTAGCATTTAAATCCCATTGCACGTTTGCTACCTCTTCAAGCATGTTCCTTTGCAGAGGAAAAGAAAGAACACCACAGAACCAGCACCCCGCACAGCCAGGCCGAAGTATTTATTCCCCTTCCTTCGTGGAAGCAGATTTAAAGGCAGTCATCTGGTAAAGGTGACTTCCTGCTGAAACGTACGGTAAGGTAAGAAAGCAGCTGTCCTCTATCTCAGCTAAGAAATGGGGGAGTGTTTGAGTGTTTCTCTTCTGCAAACGGTGAGTAGGCTTCAGGATGAGAAGAGATGGGTGGAATAGCCCATTTCTGCCCTCTGGCAAAAAGTGTTGAAGAAACTGCATCAACTACCCACTGAAGTCTTGAACAAGATTCACTCTGCAGGAAGGTATTTTCCTATTTCCCTGTACTTGCAAAATGAATGCTTAACCCAGTTTCCCTGAAGACATAACTGTGAGCTCCTGAGTACAGCCGGCCACGGGGCAGGGCTACTGCAGGAGGGAACAGCACTTGCACAATTGTAGGCATGAACCTGCCCCTGGTTCCAAGGAGCAGTGACAGAAGCGTGCATCACAGATGGTCATGTGAGCAAAACCGGAGAAGCAGCATTTTGAGGTTAGGCCACCCTTAGCTGTGCTCTGTCAGTACCTGCAGGTCTAAGCAAGTCACAGCACCCTGGCTCCCAGCTTACTTTACACTAAGTCAGGTCATAAGAGCACTACGGAAGGCAGTGTGACTGAGAGAACTCGGTGGCACGTGAGAAACCACAAGCGACAGGAGCCACAGTTAACATCAACGTTCTTTATTGTCAGCTCTTGATACATTGCCACGATTTCACATTTTTTGCTTGTACTGTATAAAAACTTGTGTTGAGTGGGAGGTATAAAAGCCCAGTTGTCTGTATCAATAATCAATGATGTTTCTGGAAATTTTAGAGTAGCTGCTGAGGAATTCATCACTTGCTGGTAAGAGGTAACAGGTGCTGCTTATCGCTTTGAGCACAGATTTTTTTTAAGGCTTTTTTTTCCCAGCAACTGTTTGGGCCTACAGCTTCTCTATCAGTATTGCAGAAGCACCTCCTCCTCCATTGCAAATTCCTGCCAGACCATACTGCCCTTGTTTCAGCGCGTGGACCATGTGAACGACAATTCTTGCTCCAGACATCCTAAAAGAAAAAAACATTTACAGCTTAGTTCGAAGAAGATTCTGAATTTGACTTGCACAAGATTGCTGGCAGAATACAGCACCGATTCCCTGCAAGGAAACAAAAACAAGAGCATAAAACCAACAGAAGATCAAACAACCCCTTTTGTCTACATTTAGAGACAACACAGGCTCCTTTTCTCCAGGTACAGTACTTAAAAGGAGAGATTTCGTGTGTGCACAGCCACAACCTGCTGTTTCTTGGTAAAGGAAATCACCCCTAAGTACTCTGTGTGTTACAAAGTATCAATTATCAGAGCTCTTTCAAAGAAGGTAATTAGTATTAAATCTCTTCCACTAAAAACCAAATCAATGCTAATTATTCCTTTCAGTTTCTTCTCTGGCTACAACTTGATGTAATGTAATACGGTGCACTGATCCAGCTCCTGCAAAATCAGACATTGAAATTCTGTCATGATACTGCAGCAATCTCCTTCAGAGACAAAGGTCATATTTCTTTATCAGAGCTGATGTTACGAAGGAGATAACAGCACATCTTGAGGGATTACGGCTTGACTACAGCTTTGCCAGCAAACTTCTGCATCATGAAGTACTCCTACTGGTTCTTCATGTACAACGCAGTTACTTCTCATCTCTATTCAGTAGATAGGAAGGGGGTTTGTCCTCCTGGACGCTGCAGCACACTCACCCTTAAGGAGGATTACTGTGATGTACTTAAGCCACGAGCACACTGCAGCTGCTGGGGAACACAGCAGGGAACGTCACTCCCATAACCTGAGGAAAGAACTCCAGAGCAGACATCCCCCAGACCACCCCTATCTGCTGCATGAGGTGACCACAGTGTTTTAGATCTGCTGCTGGGAACACTTCGACAACACCAGGAATTTGACTTTGCTGATAAGAGGTAAAGTCTTTATACCATATCTTATGCTACGTTCGTTAAGTTTACCTGTAAGTTTTACTGGTTTAACTAGTTGGTTAATTATTGCTGCTTATTCAGTGATATTAGTGGTTTATTTTAATTTGTGGCACCAACAAGCTTTCCATAACAGTAGGCGATAACTACCTGCAATAAGAAAAATGGGATGATGCTTTTTTCAAGGTACCCTGAAATTGAACACCTGAATTCAGTCAGCATGTACTTGATACTGAATTTCCATTAGCCTTCCTACTTGCATTCAATTTGAAGGCAGAATCAAATACATTAGCAGCATGTAGAAAACAGTGCCTCTGTGCAGCCAAAAAAGAACGCTTGTTTACATACCCTATTGGATGCCCAAGAGAGACAGCGCCGCCATTGATATTTACTTTTTGTGGATCAATACCCAGCATTTTAATATTGGCCAGCACCACAACACTGAAGGCTTCATTGATTTCCCACATTGCAATGTCTTCTTTTTTCAGGCCTGTCTCACTTAGAATCTAGAAACAGAAATAAAAATGATTATCGCTGTGAAAAAAACTAGGAAGATGAAGTATTTCATAGAAATAATTAAGACTGTTGTGAAGTCAAACTGCAGACAGCAAGTCCCTGTGCTGCATGCCAAGCAAGAGATCAGAGCTCACACTTCAGAAGCACTTGGTCAGGTGGGGAAAAAGCAAAACTGAGGTTCTGGAGCACAAACTTTAGTTCTCACAAAAGAAGTGGAGATTATCCCAAGAACGCATCTTCATCATATTCATACTAAGTACATTGCCGCACATTGCACACTGATACAGTACTGCACGCAGTTGCCTTTAGTTCCTCTCTGGGATAGTCTGTACTTGTATAATCGCATTTATTTTGCCTTTTAGTCATAATTGCTTGAAAACTTTAAAAGTGAAAACAAGGCCAAAGGTTGGTGAGAGCAGTGTAAAACAAGATGCTGTCAGAATACGTATCTAGTCTGTCTCTCTAAAATTTGCACTCTAGCCTTAATCCTCTGCCAAGCCGCTACTACAGGAAGTTACTCTGAGGGATGGTGCAGTGCTGGGGAAGTTTGCTGTCTTCCGAAAAAGAAGCTGTTTTATTCCTACCTTGGGAACAGCGTGGGCAGGTGCAATGGGAAAGTCAATGGGGTCAACAGCTGCATCTGCAAAAGCTGTAGAAACGTTAAAGAAAAAAAAATCACAAAAGCTGTTGTTTAAATGCCTCCTGTTTACCTTACATTATTTTCACTTATGCAAGCAGCAAACCCAGGCAAGAGAGAAAATATATAAAGCTCAGTGCCTGAAGTGCACAACATCACAATATTTTCAGATGTTTAGAACTATTCCACATAGAAAACTCTATGACCAAAAGCCTGCTGCTGTGACACCTGACGTTTCCAAGCCCGTGCTGAGGAGACGCAGCGGTAACGCCCACAGCCGCGCGTTCCCTGTCCCCTGCACGAAGGATAACGGGACTAACAGGGCTGCCAGTCAGAGCACGCCATCAGAATATTTTCCACTTCTCTATTCAAAGATGAGAAAAGAAAAACCTTACCAACTATCCGTGCCAGTGGTTTAACTTTCAGTCTCTTGGCTGCCTCTGTAGTCATCAGAACCAAAGCAGCTGCCCCATCATTTAAAGTACTGGCATTGGCAGCCGTAACTGTTCCTAGAAAAGGTATCGTGTTTTAACAGAGGGGAAGATGAGAGAGCTCAGGTAGATCCTGTAGGCCTTCAGCCTTACAAGGTCTCAGCATAACAGCTGTTGCACTGAGATAAGTAACGGTTGTTTTTTTGTTTGTTTTTTTTTTTACATACTTGTTTAATCAAACCAATTTATCACACGTATTCATAAGCTACATCTGAACAGCAGTTCAGACCGTGCCTTCCGCGCTGGCAGCGCTGGCAGCATTAACACACAACTCCAGCACAAACACGTCTGTGCTGCAATGCCAGCTTTGCTTTGGCCAGATTCCTTAGCTACAGATGCAGGGAGGTAACAGGGCAGATGTGCAGGCACGCCAGGAGCTTACAGCTGTGGTGACCAAGGCCAGCTGCTTCAGTCTTTAATGTAAACGCACAAAACAGGTTTTCAGTGGTGTGCAGGTTCTTCTCGTTCTAAGCCAGTTTGTGCTGTTGTGACACCAAGCTTGGATTTCTTGGTAGGATCCTTCTTTAGCAGGCATTGAAAAGGTCATAGATTACTGCTGTGTATTCAAGCTCTTGTGAATAGCACTGTTCATTCTGATAGAGCATTCTTGCACTTAGTGAAAAAATAAGCGCTTGATTTAACAATATTTACCATTTTCTTTCTGGAAAACAGCTTTCAGCTTTGGAACTTTACTGAAATCAACCCGCTTGTATTCCTCATCTTCTGTCACTTCTGTGTCTGGCTTCCCTGAAATTCAGATTTGGTTTAGTTTTATGTGTGCAGTCCTTTCTCAAACATTCTAACATAGTACATGGATTAAATGTTCTCTAACTTAAACAACTTATTTCAGTAAAAAATGGAAACTTTCTTTCATTTTCATAAATGCATTTTTGACACGCATAAGTAATTCACAGAATGGCCTGGATTGAAAAGGGCCACAATGATCATCTTGTTTCAACCCCCTGCTATGTGCAGGGTCGCCAACCACCAGACCAGGCTGCCCAGAGCCACATCCAGCCTGGCCTTGAATGCCTCCAGGGATGGGGCATCCACAACCTCCTTGGGCAACCTGTTCCAGTGCGTCACCACCCTATGAGTGGAAAACTTCCTCCTAAACTCCTTAATGTCATTTATTCACAGCAAATCATTTATACTTCTTGATGGGCAAATGAAAGGGACAAAGAACAGATCTTTAAGGTAATTCACAGAGAGATTTAAACACGTCATCACCTGAATTCCACCTGAATTTAGTACACTGTCATCCCCTTGAAGAAGTTACAGCATGTAACATTAAAGGAAAAGAAATATATAAGCAGATACAGATGACTGACTGCTGTTTAGCAAAAAGTCTGCATAACAGACTTTGCATCAGAGATACAAATACGCATACACACGTGTGTGAGTGTGCACGTTCCTGAGACACGCATGTCTACACGGCATAACCTGCACTGAGCGCAGACCCTGTGACAGATTCCAAAGGAGAAACAGCTCGTTCCATCACACCCCTCCACTGTACCTTTTTTTGAAACAGTGACGGGAACGATTTCTTTTTTGAGAATCCCTGAATCCCACGCTGCCTTGCTCTTAGTGTACGAGCCTATGGCATACGTGTCTTGCTCCTCCCGTGAAATAGTGAACTTCTTTGCTGTATTCTCAGCACAATTGCCCTTGGAGAAAAACAGACGGGTTACATTTGGTGTTCCAGGAGATGCGAATGGAAACGTAACTGAAAAAGCTGCAGATTTTCAGAACTGAACGTGACTGACATTTGGTGCTCGTTTCTGATTTGCACAGTCACGGCCAACCAGAAACTTCTGCCTTTGGAATACCAACTTCACATTTAGTACATGTGCTCCGAATGCAGATCGTGACACTGCAAAGGAAGGCACACCTCTCACAAGGGGTTCTTCCAAGTTAAAAAACTGCATGCAGAAGTTCTAAAGGCTGACTTCTCCAGAGACTGGAGAACACACAGAACAGTGTGTTTGCATCATCTTACTGGTGCTCTTATGCCATTCTTAGCTTGTCTATTCCAAAAAGCCTCTCAATCGAAAGCCATTTCAGTTGAAATGCACGAGTGGTGTTCATCCAACAGCACAGGTAGAGTGCACTCCATTGATAAAGAATAAAGCACACACAGAAGCAGTGAAAGCAGTCATTATCCTTTCAAGCCGTTCCCTCCTGATGCTTGTTCTTTACTATCTCCACACCAGGTAAGTATTTTTCTGAACCCTCCCTCAGTGTGCATTGTTTTGTCCAATGTATCATGCTGATGAGCTAGATTATCAGCTGGCTCAAACCTTCTAACAGAAGATACGGGATATGTACACTGGGGGAGGGAAAATAAGCACCAATCTGCCGAAGCAGAAGTGGCCATCCCCAAAGGCATCGTGCAACCTGACTGCTGCCACCCACTGAGACACAAAACTCACCCACGGGTGGAAGAAATCCCGTCGTCTCTTTTAACCCCTGCTCTAAGCTATTCAGACTTCTATGAGAAAGAAAAATGAACACACCATCTCCCACCCCATTTCAGCCTTCCATCTAGTCTCTCCATTGCAGGTACGTCACTCATCTCTAGGTTTGCTAAATGATGCAGTTTCATAATAAGCAACTTCTTCAAAGCTGCGCGAGGCCAACGGTTGATACTTCAGAACTCTGCAGGAATATTTACCATATGGATATGGTTATAAACATCTGTAAGTCCATCTTTTACGATCAGATCTTCCAGATTAACTCCTCCATAAGGTGTTGATCCTCTGCTCATTGTATAGGGAACGTTGGACATGCTCTCCATTCCACCAGCAACCATTACATCCTGCCCAAACAAAAGCTGACGTTATCAATAATGCTGTGTGTTCTACATGACTCCATCCAGGAACTGATGCTAACAAAAGATTGAGTGGACGCTTCGTATTTCCAGCAACTCTTGGAGAAAAAGGAATAAAAGGCTTCTTTATTCATTTTAAAAGCAAACAGTGTGGAGAACAGCTGAAGAGAGCTAACCCGTGCTGACAGAACAGCCAGACTTCTGTCTGGTGCATCACTTTGGAAAGCTGCAGGAGCCATGCCAGCCTCTTGTGCTTCTACTTCAAAAGCTTCCAAGATCACATCACAGATTTTATTTTAAACACTTTTTTTTTTTTAATCTAAATTTCTCATTTGTTCTTCATGAGCAGCTCCACATCCTATGGAACAAGCAGCAGTCAGAATCTAAGAGAGCCAACGAGAGACCGAGGTTTAGAATTACCTGAAGCTTCACACAACATTCTTATGTCTCACCTGTAAAGAGATGACTTACAGTGAGGGTTTATCATCTGAAAGCACCAGCAGTTCTACGAGGGACGTTAACAAAAAATGATCACTGAACTTGAATTAGGCTGAATCACTGCTGGCATTTACAAACAAATCTGCTTCTCAAGCTGAGGCAGAACAAACAAACAAAAAAGCAAAGCTACAAGGACCACAAGCACACCCACTGTCCCCAGGCTATAACCCACAAAACCCCCAAAGTTTTGCACCTCAGGGTGTGAAGAGCAGCTGTCCCTAACGGCATGGCTTTTTTGAGATATGGATAACTGTTAAGAAAAATGCAAACACGGCAGCATGATTCTTGGAGAGTTCAGCACTGCTGTTAGTACAACTACAGAAGATACTTTACATGAAAAAAGTATTAACTCGGTCTTTCAATTCAGGCTTGGAAAAAGAATGGCTTAGTTCAGAATAGATTATAAACTAAATCCAGGAATGGCAGCGTGTAGTAACAAAGACAACAAAACCAAGGAGGCTGGAAACAAACTAGAAAGGCAGTAAACTGGAAAGGCAGCTGAGATATGGCAGCGATAGACCAGAGGAACGGGAGTCCCTGGCATTTCAACTCCACCAGGCAAGAGACTCAAAGCTAAGGCAACTGTTTATATAGTCCTTAATGTATGCTGACTCAAGCCTCTGGGAACTGTCACCCACTCACACCACAAATACCCCCCCTACCCACAGCCAGGAAAAAGAACAAAACCCATCCAAAAAAGCCACAGCGTGGAGCTCTGGGAGCGAACCGAGCAGCACCGCACGTGCTGAGCCGGGCAGCACTGTAGGTCGCATTGGCTGAGCTGAAAAGTCCACTTCTCTTCAGAGCAGCCAGCAAACAAACCCAGTGAGCGACCACTCCAATGGACTCGCAGATGTCAGCTACTAAATCCAAGTTGAGCTGTTTGCACAGAACTGCTGGACCTGATTCAAAGTCCAGCGTAAAGCCTTGCACCAAGTGCAGCAGGCACTGGGTGAAGTGTCATTCTCTGCATTGCTTAGGCCTTGCTCTAAGTGGTTGCCCAACTGGCAAATACTGGTATTTTCACATGAGAAAAGTCAAACATTTTACTCCGGCTCTTGGGTAAACAAGATAATAATTATTAAGTACAATTCCCACTTACGAGCCATTGATTTTGTAAACTAAAGATACACCTTGAACTGACAATATCTTTACTTCAGAGAATCTTAGAATACAGTGGACAGAGATGAGTAATTCTCCTCCATCCAGCTCCTGAGTGAAAACACAATTCAGCAACAACAGACAGTTTCAGCCTCTTTGAGAACAACAGAAAAGCCTGAAACATCTTTAACGTACTTAGAAACATCACCTCTAACATGTGAATTGAATTCATTCAAGTGTTAAAAATATGTGAAAGTCAAGATGAGATCCCTTCCAACAAACCCCACGCTTAGAACAAACTCCTGATTTTTTTCAGATGAGAAAGCCTGAAAAATTCTCTAAATTTTATGGGGAAGGCAGTAGAGAGGATTTATACACAAAATAAATCCACCTTATTTGCTCAGCTCTGAAAATAAATCCTACAATTCCCACACTATAATGCCTTTTTTTGTCTGCTTCAAACCAAAACATATTTAAATCACTGTCAAATCAAGGTTGAATAACCTAAACAAACCTCACTAATCAGCTTCATTACTGCAAGTCAAAACATAGTCCCAAATCCAAGACCGCAGCCATCACAGGACAGGATCCACAGGTCAGCTGTGTGTCCGTTCCACAGAGCAGCACTGACACCACATACCTGGCTGCCACACATCAGGCTCTGGGCTGCCATCATGATCGATTTCATTCCTGAAGCGCAGACCTTGTTGACAGTTGTAGTATCTGTGGAGATGGGTAAACCTAAGTCAGGCAAGTTGTACAAACAACTGCATTATTTAAAGGGAGAACATTAGATTGGTGTTTCAACAATATTTCATATGGGACCTATTCTACTTAAGCCAGAGTGTCCAGCTCGGGCAGTTTATCCACCCTCACCCCTCATTACTGTCCTTAGAGACTGCTGTTGCTTCTCCCCTTCAGACAACAGACTCAAGTGGTAAGATGAGAAGCAAGTGAAGAATCAAACAGAAGATCATTTAGAACATCCATCATTAGTATGAAGTGGTGTCAGCCTCTCCACATTCTGCAAACGCTGTAGGCAATAACATGCATTGTGCACACGACAATTGATTGCTGAACACACGCCACAAGGCCCACTTACACCACTACAACACAGAGCGAGCCTTCAGCCTGCATGGGAACAAGTGTGCAGCCTGTCCTGCAGGGAGGCTGGGCACCTCCCTGCTCTAACTCACAGCTCAGTCGTCTACAACTGCATTGGCAGCTGTCCACGTGAAGACAAGACCACCTTTAAACCCAGAATCAACACAATGCGTACCTGCACCCAGGACTGCCTGTCTTGCTGGAGCTTGTCCTTGTCCAGCCTGCAAGACATTACCCATATATGCTTCCTTCACTTCTTCTGCAGGGATACCTAGAAAACAAACGTGGTTTGATTGTGGATTCTTCGCACAGAAGATGTAATGACCTGTTATGAACATTTCCTTATGAACATTTCCTATAGAAAAGAGACAAAACGTGCTATGTCCAACCTGTGTGCTAAAAGCATTCCAAATCTCTATCCTCATATTCATAGGGCACGCTGTCCTATGGGGACCTCACATCAGAATTCCCTCACCAGCTCTCAGAACAAGGTAACTAAAGCAAACACGCCCAAGTCTCACCAGTCACCTGATCAACAAAACTGTGGTGGATGGTTAAACGCACAGAGCCTTCTACCTGTGACAACAACGTCCAAAGAAACGGCTCTGTTTGTTCAATGCAGAGAGCAGCCAGCTGCCCCCAGACAGAAGAGCTGTGCTCTCTCTCCCTCTTCTGCCCATGCAACAGTCCTGGTGTTCAGCTTATTGTAATATGCTGTTTCAAGAAGCCAAAGAAAATTAACCCTCCTCTCCTCCAAAATGACTTTTTGGCTGATTTAAAGCTACGGATAGGCTCACAAGGGTGTCAGAGGAGTACCGTGTAAAAATGGGCAGGGAAAGGAAGGACCCTTGGTTTCAGCAACAAGCAGCCTTCATATCAGCTTAGGTGTGTTGTAAAACTACACCCCAGACAAGCAATCAGCATGTTCTATGCAATTGGGAACACCACAGATATTCCTAAGTAACATTCTGCTCTTAGAAGCAGCATTTACAGATGGAAGCAGAGTCCAACAGGCAGGTTTACTTAAATACCGTTTACAGATTAGAGCCTTAAAAGTGCTATGGGGGAGGGGGAGGAACACCAACAGAAAAGTCTGTTGTACCAAGCAACTTCAAACTAAAAGACAGACATATTGTTCAGACCTGTATGAGGTTTTCTCATGCAAACATATTTACATGTACCTGCTCTGTCAATGGCTCCTTTAATTGCAATGGAACCCAGTTTAGTAGCTGGCAATGATGAAAGAGAGCCTTGGAAAGATCCAATGGGCGTCCTTGCAGCACTCGCTATCACCACTTCCTAAGAGGACAAGCATGGAGTAAAAGTCACAGTATCTTTACACATGCACACATCCCCCAGTTTATTTTTTTTAAGTTTATCCTTTTACTCTTTCATTCATGTCACAGCTCCCCTTTTATTCAGTAAGCAGCACAGAGCACCAAAACTACTTCATTGGTGCATGCAGCATGAAGAACAAAGACGAGGAATTTGGGACCTGTGCACCACTGCAGGGCTATGACCTTGCTGGGATGACAGAGTGTGATGGGATGGCTCTGAGGACTGCAGTGATACAGGCTCCCTAGGAAGGACAGGCTGGGCAGACGAGGTGGAGCTGCTCTTTATAAGAGGGAACAGTTGGAATGCATGGAGCTCTGCCTTGGGATGGGTGATACCTGAAGGAATCCCACGGCCTGGAGGGAAGAGGGGCCCAAGCTGGAAAAGGCCGAGCTACTGAATGCCTCCTTCACCTCAGCCTACACCAGCAAGGCTGCCCTTTGGGAATCCCAGGTCCTAGAGCCAGGCTAAAAGGCTGCAGCAAGGAAGATGCAACTTTGGTGGAAAAGAATCAGGTCAGGGAATACTTAAGCCAGCTGGACACCCCTAAGCTCAAAGGCCCTGATGGGACGCAAGTGCTGAGGAAGCTGGCTGTTGTCACTGTAAGGTCACTCTCAAAGATCTTTGAATGGCCACAACAACTGGGAGAGATGCCTAAGAACAAGAGGAAAGCAGGTATCGCTCCCATCCTCAAGGAGGCTGCAGGGAACTACAGGCTAGTCAACCTTGGCTTGATGCCCAGGAAGGTGATGGCACAGCTCATTCTGGAACCACTTCCAGACTCATAAACAACAATAAAAAAATTATCAGTCAGCATAGATTCACCAAGGGGAAGTCACTCTTAACCAACGTGACAAACCTTTGTGATGAAATCACGAGCCTGATGGATGCGGTGTGAGCAGAAGATATTGTCTACATGTACTTCAGTGAGGTGTCTGACACCATCTCCCTTAAGGTCCTCATAGAGAAGCTATTGATGTACGAGCTGGATGGGCAGACAGTTGGGTCCATAAAGGTTAAAAGGCTGGGACCAGAAAGTGGTGATCAGTGGCACAAAGTCCAACTGCAGATCAGTAAGTGGCCTCTGCTCGGCACTGATGAGGCCGCACAAGAAATGCCGGGTCCGGTTCTCAGTCTCCCAGTATGAGAGACATTGAAAGAGACCTGTGAAGGGCCACAAGAGTGATTAAGGGACTGTAATATCCAGCATTGCTCAGTCTGGAAGCTCAGGGGTATCTCAACAAGTACAAGTATCTGAAGGGAGGGTACAAAGAAGACGGAGCCAGGCTCTCTTCAGTGGTGTTCAGTGCCAGGACAAGAGGCAATGGACACAAACTGGAATACAGAAGGTTCCCACCGAACACCAGGAAGCACTTCTGCACTTGCACAGGTTTCCCAGAGGTTGTAAAGACTCCTTCCCAGAGATCCACAGATGCTATCTGGAAATCATCCTGGGAAACATGCTCTGTGTGACCTGGCCTGAGAAATCTCCCTTTGGCCAAGTCTCTGACTCAATTCCACTCAATTCAATGTATAAAGGCATCATACCAAATTTCAGGGAGTTAAATACTGTTGTACTGACATGGTCTGTTCATCACAGGAGGTACTGTCACTACAATTTAATAAACATTTACACTTAGCGAGTTAATAGCTCAGCCCTTGGAAGACCAAGCATCTCACCAGGCTTTGCCAGAACTCCATCAGATTAAAGATGTGTAAGCTGTAGTTTAAGCCCTGCTATGACATTTGACTTCACACTTGGTAGTCTCTCAAAACATATTTAGTATTATTTTGCCTCTTGGCTTAAATGTTAAGTCACTACGTCTACCTACTAACCCTGACAGAGCAGCACAGGGGCCTGGCTGCAGAATGATGTGTGTTTTAGATCTCTGTCTGCCCTGGAGCCAGACTGGGCCAGACAGCTACTGATAAAAACCAGCAAATGCCTTCAGCTGCACCAAAAGGCAGACAAAAGCTTAAGAACCAGACACACCAGTGACCCCCTGCAGCTCCATGGAACGCTGCACTTACATTTAAGGTGCGCTGCGACGCGTAGCCACGGCTCGCATACTTCAGAGCCTGAAAAATAAGCACATCCTCAGAATTTCATAGCAACGAAGCCAACACCATGAGGAGAAATAAAGACAAGAGCCTTTTACTTAACACCACAGCGCTCTGCCCAGCACTGCGGCTGACAGCAGTGACCGCCACACGAACGCGGTGGCGCCCGGAGGTGACGGAAGGCCGGCGGTCACGGCGCCCCCGCGGCAGCGCACGCAGCGCAGCGCAGCGCAGCCCGCCCCTCTCCCCACCCGACGAGCTCCGAGCGCACACGCGGCGCTGCCGCTGCCCCACCCCGTGCCGAGGCCCGCGCGGCGCCCGCCCGGCAGCGTGACCTTGGCCGAGCCGCCGCAGCCTCGCACCGTGCCGGGCGTGCGAAGGGAAGGAACGAGGAAGGACCCCTCCGTTCCAGCGCCGGCCGCCCCGCCTCACCCGCAGCAACCCGACCGCCGCGCGCCGCCGGCCCAGCATCGCCACCGCCGCCATCCTGCCTCCTGCCGCCCGCCGTCACCTTCACCGCCGCCCCTCCCGCAGCCTATAGGCGGCCGCGCGCCGTCCCCTCCCCGCTTCCCATTGGTCGAAGTGCTGAAGGCGGGACTAGTTCTGGCCCTGCTATTGGCTGCGCTCGAAGCCGACCCGTGCTGTCACACACCGCCTCTGTGCCCTGCCCTCGCTCCGCGGTCGGGACGGGCTGTGGGGGGCGGTGGGTGTCGCGTCGTGCTGCAGACCCTTCGTACCGCCCCCTTGTAGCCCCCTGGTAGGCGTTTCTTAATTTCTAGGTGTCTGAAAGTCTCTGGACAAGGGGTGACAGCCGGTTGGGATGAGCATAGGCCGCAGGTGTTTGCTGCGTTGCTTCGCTGGCAGCGAGAGCCTGGGGAGCCTCAGGCTGATCCAGGGAGAGCACCGGATCGGTACAAACTACATAGTGCAGGGACTGACAGTTACTCAGGGTAACTGAAGATTTTAACCTGAAAGTGTAGGCGAGCACCATACAAGAAAGACAACCATAATACATTTGGCATATTGTGCCCAGTTCTGGGCTCCTCAGTTGAAGATGGACAGGGAACGTCTGGAGAGTCACAGTGGATGGCAACAAAGATATTTGGGGCCTGGAGCATTTCCCTTAGGAGGAAAGGCTGAGAGGCTGGGGGCTGGTCAGCCTGGAGGAAACTGAGGAGGGATCTTATCAACGTTTATGAATATCTAAAGGTTGGGAGTCAAATGGACGGGGCCAATCTCTCTTCATTAACACCCAGCAACAGGACGAGGGACAATGGGCACAAACTGCAACATAGGAAATTCCATAAAACATGAGGAAGAACTTCTGTGAGGGTGACAGAGCACTGGAACAGCCTGCCCAGAGAGGTTGTGGAGGCTCCTTCTCTGGAGGAATTCAGAACCCACCTGGATGCTTTCCTGTGTGACCTGCTGTAGGAACCTCCTGTAGCAGGGGTTGGACTGAGTGATCTCAGAGCTCCCTTCCAGTCCCTATGGTTCTGTGATACGGCACAGATGTGTTAGATCCCTTCAGAAGCTGGTAGCCCTGAGCCATGCCGCTGCGCCCACACCTCTAGCCAGGGAACAGCCCACGCGCAGATCCCATCTGTGGAGAGGTTCCCCAGCACTTTGGTCCTTAGAGCTCCTACAGGTTCATCTGCCAGTAAAACAATTCTAGTCATTTATTACCTATAAGGCATTGTTTTTGTGGGAATCTGGCTTTGCACCTGTAGAGATCATATGCCTGTGCAGGTATCCTTGAAGCAGCACTGTGAATGCACACTGGAACCATCTCCACACACAGTGGAATTTCCACAAGGAAATCCTCAGGAGAGGTACTCAGTCTGTTCCTCGCTCCCCCCATGCCACAGCCCTCTGGGATTCTGCCAGCTGTGCCAAACGTAACGCACTGGGGCCAGCACTGATGTTGCCTCACCTGGAAGAGCGCTTGGACTCCCAAACATATTGATTAAAATACCATTTATTGGCACTTGCACAAGAAAAAAGGAGGGTGCAGATAATCTCATGTCTCTTAGGATGCTGGGAACCCCAAGATGTACAGACACCTCTGGCCAGGGCAGGACAGGTGTTTTTGAAGTAACATAAGGTCAAAAGTGAGTCTCAAGCTGCAGAACTCTAGCACATGGAGAAGCCATGTAAAAAAAAAAGAAACATCTCCTCCCCAGAGCAGGTATTTCAGAATACAAAGCTTTTAACATCAAAAAACGCAGGAAGAACTTTCAATGGGCCAAACCAAAAATTCATCTAAGTCAGCTCCCTCACGTGCCATGTGCCTGCCACGTGCCTGGGGATGCAGCTGGATGCAGCGCCTCTGCTGGCAGCTTGGGCTGCACTTTCCCCTGGGAAGCAGGAGGGTAAATAAACAGAACGTTTACATACAGGCTCCCTGCCCTGACCCCACATGGAGGCGCAGGACCACGTCCTTGGCCAGCTGCCTCCCGGCCCAGCCCAGTGGGCATCACACCATGGGGAGGGAGGAAAGCCTTTTGCCTGTAGGGTATCAGCAGCTGCAGGGATACGGGCAGGGGACAGCAGGCACTGGCACTGGCAAAGGTGCTCTGCCAGCTCTGCTGGCTGCTCTCCAACATTTTATGGCTTTGGTCCTGTGAAACTCACACATCCTTTTCTTCTTCCCCCTGCACCTGCTGCTTTTTCCAGTCAGCTAATTATTTCCTTTATTTTTTTTTCCCCCTCCTTTGTCTCTTAGCCCTTTTCTTCTAGGACTGCTTTAAGAGGTTTTAGGATAATTTCTATTTAGGAGAATTCAAGAAGAGAGAGTTCAACAGGGACTGCATAGAACAGCACCCCTGGCCAGTGCTTGAAGCTGAGCAGGAGAGCCACAGGGTTCTCTGGATTTCCTGACCATGTATCTTCACTGTTTAGTAACGGCAGAGGGTACGTCCTTGCCTTCAATGGATCTGTTAGACATGTATTTATTTAACACACAAGCTGCATCTCCAGCAACCCCTGGAGACAACCCTTGTTTCAGCACTTTAAACCAATCCGCTGCTTTTTATTAAGTACTCCCCAGTGCTGATGCTGCAGGGCTTCAAAAATAGTTCTACTTCCAAAACATCCCTGGTTGCATTCTCCAGGCCATAGCCCTAGTTTCCCCACTTCTATGGCAATTTGCTCTCCATGCCAGCAGTTGCCAGCAAGCTCACTAAGAGCTCTGTCACCAAGAATGGCCACAGTGATGGGCGATGTGGCACAGGCAGAAGCTGTTTCATACCCCAGTTCTCCCAGAGGTGACAGCCAAATGGCATCTGGCCCAGGAGATTCTCAGACATCCAGTGTGCCTGCCTGGTGCAGTGAGCCCTGCTTGCTTACTGAACTTGATCTGCATTTCTGCAGCTCCCTGCTGCTGAACCTGCAGGTGTGCCACTTCCCTGAACGTCTTCAGTAGTAGAAATCAATACATAGCAAATCCTGAGCTGTACAATGATGTTAGATCATGGTCTTCAAAATAGAAGTACACAGAAAGACGACAGCATATTCCCTTCTCTCCACGCCAATAACGTCCATAACGTACTAATTTCAATGCTGGTAATTTCAGTCTATCGAAATTGAGCACAGTGTGCTCCCTCCCTCAGCTCAGGAAGTGACTGCCTGTGCCCACACCACAGCCGAGCGGATGGAAGCAGCAGACCACGTGCCCCCGACCATTCCCCTCCTGCACACCGCTCAGATGGCACACGGGACTTGGTGCAGTGCACAGCACCCAGCTCATGTCACTGAGCACATCTCCATTGCTGAAACAACTGAAATGATAAGCAGGCACTCTGCCTGTGCACTACTCAAAGATGTCGCCATGTTAAGCAAAGGCAAAGATAAAGCCAAGTTCTACGTTGATCAGAATGAAGAAGGTTTGAAGCCTTCCACATTTAGGCCACTGATCATGCCTAAGCTGTGATCAGATGAAGTCACTGTGAAAGCTCTACCTATAGGAAATGCCAGGTTGATAATTGCCACGTGCACTGAAGAGTCAATAAAAAACCTATTTATTCTATACAAACAAACCTTTGCGTGTACCAGAAAGCACAAAACACTGTGTTTCACTGGGGCACTAAAAGAAAAAAAAGGAGCTGAAAAGTAAGAAATAGAAGGACAATCAGAGAAGAGAAGCTGTCACAGAAGTACAGCTTGGAGCAGCCAGCCATTCCCACACCATTTGCTTGGTGCAGAATGAGAATCATAGAATGGCCTGTGTTGAAAAGGACCACAATGATCATCGAGTTTCAACCCCCCTGCTGTGTGCAGGGTCACCAAGCACCAGACCAGGCTGCCCAGAGCCACATCCAGCCTGGCCTTGAATGCCTCCAGGGATGGGGCATCCACAACCTCCTTGGGCAACCTGTTCCAAAGGCACCAGCTGGTCCCAGCAATACAGTGATGGCACCAGCAATGTTCAGTGACGGCCATTTTAAGTCACTGCAGAGACTAAAGTACCTGAAGGCCCTGACAAGAAAGGAGCTGTAACTCTTTATCCGTCTTTCCTCCCTCACCCCACTTTGCTTTTTTGCTTTTCAATTCCTAAACTTACACTGATCAAAACAGACTTCGGGACTTGGAATCCGGCCACTTCCACATACTGGTACTTTTTAGAAGCAGTGCCTGAAACCTTTAGCAGGAGAAAGAGACCAAAATATCTTGCTAACATGAGCAGTCTTTTATATTACATTTTTATTTTGCAAGAAAATAAATTATACAACTTAAAAAATAAAATTCAAAAATTAAGCAGTACATCAAAATAGTTCAGCTGGACTGCCATACAGAAACTACCACCATTCCAAACTGTACAGCGTTATTACCTCGGTAGTGGCACACATTCAAAATTGTAAATACCATACGCAGATAGATATTACAACTCAGGAACTCAAGTTTGCTCAACACTCCAGACTACATATAGTGTATATGACAGGAAAGCTCTCGTGTATTGTTTATTTCACAAATCTGACCTCAAAGAATTACAAAGATAGCGTCCCAGTCATTTTGATGAAAATAGAAAACAGTTTGAGTTTAAGATAGCAAATCTTTCTGTAAAACTATCAAATCTTTTTGCCAATTGTGTTTGTAAAACGCGCACTTTGCAGGACAATGGCATCCCAATGCAAATCAATGCAACGTGTGAACATTCAGTACGTTTCGATTAAGTTTACGGAGGTGAAAACAGGGAAGTCGCATTTCCGTTTGGAAACTCAACTGCATTACAGTCATAGCAAACGAATGAAAGATGAACAAAAATAGGAGCTAGGAACACCAACTGTGGAAAGAGGAAAATGGAAGACTTCAGAATTGAAACTGAGATCCTCATCACGTTGTTGGGACAGAGAAAGTTTTAACAGTATTCCTTAATTAAACCCATTAAGAGCGATTCCCCCCCCTTGTCTACAACAGGTTTTCTCCATAGCCGTTCACCGTGGCAGTGTGTGTGGCAACATGCTTCTCAGATGCAGCACCTCTTTTAAGCAAGGTCTTTGGACATGTGAATTCATAGCTAAAAACTGTAGCCTTAAAAGTGCGTTGTTGCCATATTGCAAGTGAAGAATAGTTCATTTTCATGCAGAGCCGAACTCTGCCGTCCCCAAAAGAACATTCACCCCAGCTACCTCCCTGTGCCCCAGCTGATACGAGTTCTAAGTGCATACTGGTGAAAGTGACCTGATGAAGGATGCTAAACACGATTCTGCATCTTTAACAAATTTGCTGGTGTGATTCTCAGATTTAATAAAAAACCAACATCCATTTTCTGCATATACGTAAAGAAAAATGACCATGTCGTAGGCACATTACCAACTGTATTTCCACATCCCAGGTGTTGAGAAGTACACAGGTAACTTTGAGGTTATACTATTTCATACTTATTAGTTGAGGGAAAACACAGCTTGATTTTAACAACCTGCTGCTTTCGGCATACACTCCAACTTCCTGAATGATTGCATGTCAGACGCTCTCAACTTCTCCCAACCTAAGTCAAGGGCTTCAGAAGCTGCATTACCCCCTCCGCAGCGCCCCGTCTGTGTGTTCCTCTGCGGTTAAGGGCTGGAATTTCTTACGGTGGAGGCTGTGCTCAGACTGCTATGTTTTAGAGCTCCGGGTTGTCAGTTTCTCCCAACTACCTCAAGTGAGCACTTACTGTAATTTACCTTTCAAACACCCGAACTCCCGTAGCACAAGGATTTCATTAGAATTTGGTTTTCTAGAATGTGAATAGCTTCAGCGGCTAACTACACAGAGCACCACTTGCTTTTGATTCTGAACTGCAACACCATAGGAGAAGAAAAAAGATGCGGTATTTCTGAACAGCATCTACTCTTCTTAATCAATAAAAGCATCAAGCTTAGCTGGTAATTTGCAAATGCTAATTTGCCAGGTCTCAGTATCTCTCAATCTCTTCTTGTTCACGAAACCTCCGGTACTGCAAATTTCTCAGTCAAGCAGACGACCAAGTACACACCGTGTGCAGGCAGTCACGATGGCATTTACATTAATGAGCAGACCAAGCAGCCTGTTTAAGGGGGCACACAGCCACTCTTGTAGTGAGTTTGCTTTTAAACCACTCTTATTTCACCCTTTACTGCAACCACGTAAAAATAAACTCCTCCTCTTAAAGGAAGGTTTTCCTCTCTGACTAAAGTCAGTCCTATCCTCTACCCTCTTTCAATCATTTGAGAAGACCTTGAGATATTGTACTTGAACTGGTAAATTAAAAAAAATGCAGACTTGCAATTCATATACGAATATTCATACAGAACTGAGTAAGGCTCAACTTACCTTTTGTCCCAAGACAGGCACTCTGCTCCACTGATTCCTATTACAGCCCAGGACATGCAGGGACATTTCAGAGTAGCAGAGAGGCAAGCATTGCCAAACAACTACTTCAGATGATTGAAAACAGAAGAGGTAACATTAAGAAATTGAAATTCCTGGTGCGTCCTTGGCACTCTCTCCTCATCCATCACACAAGGTGTTTTTCCTAAGCTTTTTACCATCTCTGTTAGAATTGTATTTCCCATTCTGACAGTTTCAAAATAAAAAGCACAACATTTGTTTTTCATATAAAGACGCTGACTTTCAAGGAACAAAGCAGCCAACATGTGATTAACCTTACATCCATACGTACAGAGCTACCAGCGAGGAATTAGTACGGGGATCTTTCAGTGTTATCCTCTTTCTGAGAATCTGTGCACCAATTACTCTTTAATGCGTTTAGATACGTCATACTTGTATCTGGAGTACAAATATTAAATGTACAAGGAAATACACTTAATATTTCTGTTCTCTATAACAGACCCATCTATGGAAACTGTTTTTATAGTGAAATATCATTCAAGAAAGCTCTGCCTTCTCAAAAAGGATTGTACCAAATCATCTGTCCAAATAAAGTAACAAATAACGTCTATCCACTTCTTTCCAGAAAACAATTTAAAAACAATGATCTCTTGCTGAAAGAGTTGGAATTATTTTTATGTCACTTATGTGTCAAATATTAAAATCCAGTTACTAGATTGAAGCACTGCTCTAGCCAACAGATTTTAATGATAACAAATATCTATCAGTTTGTGAGGCATGTGTCTCTCAAATGTTATTACAAAAAGGATCAAAGGTGGACAGTACATGACTCTGCTGATCCAAAACACAAAAGTGAAAGTGCTACTTCTAGTCCTAATTGCATTAAAAAAAACCAACAACAACAAAAACCAAAACAAAACTAGTAGCAGTTCCTCAGTGCATGAATATTTGAATATTTTTCCTTGTGCAAGTACTGGTCATCTAAAAACCCAAACCTGTATTCTTCCTGGTGGGTGTAAGTCAAATCTACTTTTAAAAGTTCACAATGGACTCTTCATGAATGCAAGTTTCCCACAAAACAGCATGCTGTTAAAAGTGTGCAACATGAAGGGAATGCCATCATGCTAGCTGAATGAGATTGGCAAAATAGAGTCCTCTTTAAGGTAAGGCAGGGATTTTAATACGTAATGAAAGTCAAAACAGGTCCTTTTGCAGCACAAACTGTTGCAGCTGTCTGTCCGAGCACCCTTCCATTTATGTTCTCAGCATCCCACAGAGTCCTCACGTTATGCCATATATATGAAGGTGTTGATATCCGACTCATCTCTTCTGATATATTTGTGCTCTATAAGCCATTCAATTTGCTCTTTTATCATTTTCTTTTGTGGTAAGAACATGTTTTTCAATATTTCTACCAGTTCAGTCTGAAGCTGGGCATTAGTAATTTTCTTCCTCATTTTCATTATTTGGATGATAGCCTCCTGGTGGGGAATGAGAGAAAAAACATTCTGAAAGGTCTGGTGGAAATGACAAAGCGAACACAGCGTTAACAGGGGACTCGGTACAGCAAGGCGGCAAAGAAATGCATATTCTTCCTCAAAAATCAAATATAAGAATTACTTTGCCACTGTAAATACTGCACTTAAGACACACCTCAATTAAAATGAGGCAAGGCCAACATCTGCTCTTGCTTACATATTCCTGAAGTGAGGGCCAAACCTTAACCCACTTGAAAGAAGACACGCTCTGAATACAGCAGTTCACTTCTGTGAATTACAGCCAGTTGCCCATGTTCACTATCATGATTAAACTTCAGAATAAAACAGTACAAAGATCTCCTGGGAGTTTCTATTTCCCTGTGCTTACAAAGAACAAAGTAAATAAAAAATGCTGAAAAACAAAACAAACAACACAATAAGAACACTTTTTACTTGCAAGGTCAAATCATGGAGTTTGTTATCTTCCAGGTTGTGTCCAAGAACTTGATAGAACTCAAACCAAAGGAAACTGTGTACAAAAGGCTAATTTAGGATATGTTCAAAGCATGACTGAAGTTATAAATGCATGAAGTAAACGGCTTCGAATTTGCCAGTAATCAGGTATTAAGTGTAAGCCACAATTCCTAAGCCTACGTAGATACTGAACTGTCTTCACAAAGAGGGCGACAAAGCAACAGAATGGAACACTGGCAAGATGCACAAGAAATACAACTTGAGTCAACGGTGAATCTGCAGAATTTTGTATCTACAGCGTGAGTCAGTCACTAAAACCTGGTGTTTGTTCACCTGCCCATTTTTGGAGCAGAAGTCAGGGTGATCTGAGACATACCTTGTGAATACCTTGTGAAATACAAGCTTAGTGTCAGAGTAGCGCTTACAAAGTGTTCTCATTTGGAAAACACATGCAGGCATTAACCCTTCGGCTAAAAGAATGGCCAGGGTGTTGAGGTGAGACAGTTTACAGCTTGGCTGTCCTGGAGTTTAATCTGACTGTGACTACAAGTACACACGCACACAGAATGAGCTCTTCACAGAGTATCAGAGCCACACAGCAGAAGCGCAAGGGGGATTAGAAAGCATTCATTTCATTCATCAATAGGAGGCTGCGATAACACAACGAAAGAAGAGCCGTGACATTGCTCTGACACACACTTACCTGGGTTCGTAATATCCTTAGCTGGACTATTCCTTCATTCTCCTCTTCTCGCATTCTCTCTGTAGTAAGTTGCAACCGACCAATCAGATTGATCTTGCCCCTTTTCTGAACTTTAGCGTTTTTTCTGAAAAAGTTGCATTGTATAAAAATAAGGCCAAAATACGTTTTCAATTACGGAATTCCTATTAAATTTAAATTACAGCAGCAAGGAGAACCATCGTGTATGAGACGTTTATAGGCTACAAGCATTGCAGGACTGGCATACCGGCTGACAAATCCAAACTCAGTGCCAATTCCTCCACACACAAAGCCCACCACCAATATACATTTGTGTTACAACAAAATTATCAGCTGAAACTGACAGCGTCCAAAATTGAAGAGTTACCGGCACTATTTTAAAGAATAGACTTCCAGAGAAATATATTTCAGTTTAGTTACATAAAACTAGGGTTCTTCAAAGGAGTTTTTACTACAAAGTTCAGGAAACAGGACTAGTTCATTTTTCATCACAAGAACTGTCTGTATAGCATAAAAAAATAGAGGGAAAAAGCCAGACATCGTAGCAGACATAGCAAAAAGCTGATGGCATTCTTCATTGGTCACCCCCAAAACTTCTGTGCAGCCTGTCTCTTCTGTCATGTGTTCACATCATTTCCCAAAGCTTGTGGTCCTGACGACAGGAACAAATGAACCACCACGTCCCTGGGCACAAAACTAAGCCTTAGCAGCAGCAGACTTGGCATTTTCCTACATAAAACCTCATGGGCTCATTAGTAACAGGAAGATGGCAGAGCCTCCAATTTTGCACCTCATCCCCCGGCATTTAGGAAATTTAACTTCACAGAAATCAGAACCATACAAACACTTGTCTGAAGGGGCCACTGGAGGTCATCTGCTTCAACCACCTATCAGAAGCACAACTATCACTAAAAGTGAAGCGAATATAGGACAGCAAAGCCTGTGTCTAGCTGAATCTTGAGAACTTCCAAGGATGAAGGTTAAAGTGAATTCCTTTAACTATAAAAAAGCACATTGTTATTTTCATTTTCAAACATCATCTTACATTAAACTGAACTCCTGGTTCACCGAGAAGAGGGTTCCTTCTGTAAAGTCTTTGGGTGAATTGACTTGAGGTTCATACAATAAAACCTGACGTTTCAGCTTTGGAAATGCTACAAGAGACTACAGAGAAAAAGGGGGGAAAAAAGAATGAAAATAAAACACCAGATTTTCTAAATGGAAACAAGTACTATTTAAGAACATAGCTCACTGCTGTGCAGACTGTAGTGGAGGAACATTGTCTGAAGGTGCCAGAGGGCAACACAAAGTCACTAGTAAAGTCAGGGATGGGACAAAGCTTACCAAATCCCTTTCTGAAATGAGTTACCATAAATAAAACAATAAAAATAAAAAAATGCACAAACTCACAGCTACAGAAGTAGCGTGTGGTGTTGCCTGATGTACATTATTTCTCTTTTCTTTTGTGAGCTAAATTATTAAAAGACTGGTAGAGGAAACGCTGCATTATTTTTAAGCAACATACATTTATCCAGAGTTCCTAGAACTAGACCAGTCCCACTCCACAAACCACAATCACAACTGCCTGCTTTAGGCTGTATATGGTCAGAAAGAACTTGCTGCTTCCAAAAGCTTACGTTATGTAATTCCAAGCATAGAGAACACGTTAATGTAAAGGCTGCGTGTGCTCAACAGCAGTACAAGGAACCAGCGTTACAATAGATAAATTAATAAAAAAGGTGTTCACGCTTCAGTTTTGAAGTATTATCTGACAGCACTTTAAACATATTAATTCCGTACTTCAGAGTGCAAAAAAATCAGGAAGGAATCTGTTTCAAAAGAAAGTGAAATACCCATAAAGTCCTCCTAAGTTCTGCATCAGGGAGTTCAGTTGCCAGTTTAAGATTTTCAAAGCTGATCTTCTCTCTGGGTCTTTGGTTCCACGCAAACAGCACAGCTAGCTGAAATGTTGTTACCTCCAAGTCATACTGGCCAACTTCATTCTTAAATGTTATCTGTGAACAGAATGACAATTTTGCTTGAAAGGCTTTCTGGATAACAAGCTTTCTTGCTCCTATAAACACACGAAGAGTACTGTCATTGAGACTGAAGCACCAAGAAGTATACACTTACAATTCCATTGGACATGAGGTGGTGCCAGTGCAGTTTTCTACCACTGTGATTCTTTTTATAGAATTCTTCAACTTCTGGGATGAGATCTTCCAATTCCGTGGGCAGTGAGACAAAGACTTTTTCAGAACTACGGGACCAGGCACCAGCATTTAAAATTTTAATATTCACAGAGTCAGCTGTAAGGCAATACTGGATTATATGAAACTGCAGGTATAACAGACAGACAAACAGAATGCATTCTTCTCCTGTTCTAGATATACTTGTGAAGGACTGAATTTTCAGAAGCTAGCAAGGTGGCTACCCATTAACATACTCCATTTATGGACCGCTGGCTTTCTGCCAGCAATACTGATTGAAACCGTTGCTTTTTTGTCTTCCCTCTGCAGAGCTCCTTCAGCAGTGACGCAGCTCTACTACTGATATTGGTAAGCATCACTCAATGGGTTTCAGCAGCAGCAGGCCCAAGGTTGGATATTCTCTTTCTCATCAGTGAAATTTAATCTCAGAAATGCAATTTGAACTCTTAACAGTGTGCATCAGTCTCTCCTACTGGCAGGTAAAGGAAGAGCACAGTATAGAGCACTCATGAAGAATGATCGGGGCATAAAAGAAGGGATAGTTAAAGCATTCACCTGGTTAGAGATGGATTCAAGCCCTACCTGGAATTTAGCTACAGCTAGGGAGCCTATATCTAGAAGGTATACCCAATAACTTCCAGAATGATATAGCTCAAGTGACAACTGTAAGAAAAGCAAAGTACAGACATTCCAATCTAGGGGTAGCAGTGCTCTGAAGTCTGTTCAACCTGGAGTTGATACAATTTTTAACTCAATGCTCAACAGGATTTTTTTAGCAGCACAAGAAATTACAACCACTAAATCATATGAAAACAATACCTGGTAAAGCAAGTTTATTATTTTTGTGCATTTCTTTGAAGGCCTGGTTCAAGTCTTCAGATACTTTGATATCCTGGAACATTCTAGCCAACTTGTTTACATAGTCTGCTGGCATACCTACTTCCTGTATAAACAAACAGAACACTGAACTATGACACAGACAACTAAGAATAATAGTAAACTCAAAAAAGAGAGAAGGGCGGTGAAGTACACAGACAGCATCGCTTCATTATAGCAAACTTCACTGTGACATAAAGGAGTTCTTTTGCAGGTATCACAAGTAGTTCCCCTTAAGAGCATACGATGATTCTTTTAAAGAAATCCATGTGCTTCAGAACATATGCATGCATTAAGGAATAAATGAATGAAGACATTCAAATAATATTCTAATTTACATAAAATTTCACGATTAGACCACCAGTCTCAAATTATTTACATGCATGAACAACAAGTACACCGCATTTTGCTCATCTGCATAGGGAAAATACGAGGCCTACGGATACATGAAATATTTTAAAAACAATAATTATCGCTATTAGGATCAACATTTCTCTTAGAAAGGAGCTCAGCTGTTTTACTTTCACAAAGTTTCATAATCCAATGGAAGTGTAAGACGACCTGCATGGCCTGCTATTTAAAATAGAACTTGCTGAAGTAAGGAGTGGGAATTAAAGAGTTTAAGAGTGAGAACTAATACCACACACAACAGGAACAACCAAGTAAAGAAAGACAACGGGCTACTTACTCGGAGCCACTCCACCATGTTCTCCTCAATTTCACTATCAGCTGATATATCCAATATCAGGCGCCTTGTTAAGTGAGCTTTGTGATATCGCATGAAAACATCTTTATTCTGTACATATTTAAGTACCAAAAGCTGTCAAAAAAAGATTTTAATATATTTACTTGCATCATTAGACAAGTCTTTAAATGCCCATCTAATGCCTCTGTAGACTAAGAAGTAGAAAAAGGCTACTTGAGGGTGACTGAAGAGGACCCATGCTATGCTATCACAGCCACCAGCTATCAATAGGATAACGTTGCACCTTCAAATTGTTCCTTTGTCAGCCATCAGGAACTTCTCTTAAATCAGAGAAGACATTAACATGAAGTACCCTGTGTTATTTTCTATACTAACATTCACTACCATGACAGTTTGACATGAGCAATACTTTAGCATATTAATTTGGTGAAGACAACAAACAGGTATGAAACTCTGCATGGTTAATAGCATACAAACACATGTGCATCGTGATATAAAACTCCCTTTCCTACTGCTGCACTTCACATAACTATTTCTATTTTTGAAGATCAAGGCCTTGACCCACATAAGGAAATACACCAACCAAATTCACTCTTCAGACTAATCAAGTAGAAGAAAGCAAGAACATACCACTTCTTTAAGCTTTGCTTCAATTTCTTCAGAGGTTAATTTTTTGCTTAGTGGTGTTTTTCTTAGCAACATGTCACAGTAATTAGCAAGAAGCTCAGGGCATTTAGATTCAGGCTGTGTTTTCAATCCAACACTAAATAAAGAAAGAACAACATATCTTCAAACTGAAGAGAATCCTGTTATTCTGGAGCAGTCACACTGTGAACAAGGCAGACCAAGCACTCCCCTTGGCAGAGCCTTAGTGGAACGAGGGAACTCAACACTAATGAAAAACTAGGGACAACTCCCTTTTCCTCTTGCAAGAATAAACACTATTAAGCATTTTCAGACAGCTTCTACAGCTTGATCATTCCAACTGCTTTGCATTTTAGAACTCTGTAAGTACAATTACATTCAAACTGTAGTTTTAATCAAATAAATATTGCATGGTAGTGAGTATTCCAGTAAAGACTTAACAGATAACAAAATATTTCACTCATCAGCATGGCCTCTTGACAACTCTCAAGAACAACTTCCTGCAGTGCACATTACAGAAGGCAAAACCTGACACACCTATCATGTAGCAACACAATGAAATTATTTCATAAGAGGCAGAAGCAGCATGTTAACAGCTGGGAGATAAAATACAACTTGAAGTTGAACAAGGAGATACTACAGTATACAGACTGAGGTTCTTCAAAAGGCCTGAGATTACAAGGTTGCCTAGTGAACCTGCATCTACTGTCAAATAAAATTGTTCCTAATGTCAGGTGGCACCAACTTGATTTCTAGTCTCAAACTGTTGGCCAACATTCTCTGTAATAGATTCCCTTAGAAAAATAAAGGCAGTGAGGCAAGACTGCAGTTAAGAAGCCTTGGGGACGCTCAGGAATCCAGTGCTCTTGCTCATTCTCCCACCCTTGCTTACCATCTACAGTAGATGAATACTAAAAGAGACTGTATACATGGGGAACTTGAAAGAGCTTGGGAAGTAGAATGCTGAACACAAGACCATTGCCATCACAGTGGTCACTAAGAGATCACTAGGTAAATTTAGCTTTTAGGAGTCAAGTACAGGCACTGATTTGCATACTCCCATGGGAAATCTAAACACGGGCATAGACAAAACTCCACCTTGCCTATATCTTTACTAAGTATGCAAAGCAGGGATCCAGTCCATTGTGAGGGTGTTCTTCCAATAATAAAACCTGCAAAGCTAATCCCTGTCCCACGTTACTATTAGCCCAAAAGCAAACAGTTTAAGAACCATATGCCATCTAGACACGGCTCTGAGCACCCCTGCTTGACCAGGGCTTGGGCCAGAGGGATCCAGAGCTCCCTGCCAACCTCAACCATTCTGTGACTCTGTGAAGAAAAATACTGGGCAGACTTCAATACCTACACTGCTCCCAACTTACAGGTGCTAAATAATGAACTCTGAGAAGTATGGTTTCATTATGTCTTTCCCCTAGGGAAAAGATAAATTGATGACTATTTATCAGGAAAAATGAGACACGATAAACTGAAAATAGGAAAAATGCAGGCTTTATCCATGCTAATAAAAGTGCAGAGAATCATTTCAACTTGTACAACTGTCTCGTGAGACAGCAGACTTATTTTATCTATGGCTCCTAGAAAGCACAGACTGCCTTACCAGAGAATGCACATAATATTGTGCATCATGCAAATGTTCTATAAAACAGACAAACACTCAGTTTATAAGGAAATCCTAGCAAACAAATAAAAAGCATCTCTGAAATTCATATTGGCTTTTTTTTTTTTAAATAATCTCAATGCCAGAAATTGTAAGAATGTAGTAACTCATACTCTAGCCAACACGAGATCAATATGGATCCATGTCTCCTGTTGCCTGACTTTTCCAAAGTAGGAACTGTGTCTTTCAGTCCTCTGCTGTGTCTTTTATCCACCCGTGCTCCTACTTTCACAAAAGGCATAGAAATTGGAGGTATGTGCCCCTCGGCTAACTTCAGTAAGATTGGACAAACTAGTCTAGTTGTAGCTGCCAGCCCAGCCATGTAAGTTTTGGGTCTGAAGTAAGTCAGACTACAGACGACACATAAGCAATCCCAACCACCATATGTTAAACGCTAACAATCATCTGCCTGACTTCTATCTCCTCCAGGCTGAACTAGCAGAGTAGCCACTATCAGCATGCTTTTTCCTCTCAAGCGCACAAGTCAGCTTAATCTTCTACTGAAAGATGTTTAAAGCTAACCTGGTTAACTTTGCACTGCAACCAAGAAAGAAAACCCACACGGGTCACACTCACAGCATCAGAGGAGGTGGCTGCTGCCTCAGCACTCCCAGTACTTTTACTGGAGTTTGGCAGTTTTACAGCTCAGTTTTTTGGAAGCAATAATCCAGGAAGGTGTTTTTAAATTCAACTAACAAACGGATTCATTACTCTACTACAAAACGAAAGATTCACAGTTACTACAAAGCTGTTTAAACAAACTGCTATTCACTGATCTGCTCCCACATGAAATGCATCTCAACAGAGCTGGATAAACAATCTGAAATTTTATAACATAAGAACATAGGGCACTTTTAAAGGCCGTGTTACCTCTTAAAGACATTTAAAAACAGAAGCTCTGTCTTGAACAATTTAGTAACCCTGACTCACATTAGAATTTATATGGCTTACCCCTTTTGCTTCAATGGCAATTCAAGTTTAAATATCGTAGCATCATTCACAACTGCCTTGTATGCCTAAAATAAACAAATACAGATAATCAGAGCTTCAATTTCTCTCCTTAATATGTGAATCACAAAAGTTTTATCTGCCTTTTTAGGTTACCACAGGAAGAAATTAATTTAGTTCTTCTACTAGCTCAAAGATTGCAGATTTGATTTTCAATATGAGAGTTCAAATCCTGTGACTCAGATTTCCATTAACTGATGTTTTACATTCTCTTTTTTTCTCTTAACACACCACTTTAAGCTACAACTTAAAGGGAAGGAATTGCGTGGAATGGGTTGCATATCTGAAATTGTATGACTACACCCAAATACACAATAAATTCTAAACATAAATATATCACTGAATCAATGTTAAAATTTAAAGGTGCTCAAAACCAGATCATCTTTTAGTTGACAATATTTCAAAGCTACACACAAATGAAACTTGATGCATTATTACACAACAAATTCAAAACAGATCACGTTACTAAGTTACACCAACATTTAGTCCACACACTTATCAGAGTAGAGCAACTTCTAGATTTACCACTGCGTGGTCACAAGGATTTCAGAGACATCATAATGCCGTTCTCAACAATTCTTAAAGAGCTGAACACAAGCGATGAGTAGGAACGCGTACCTTATCTCTTGCAGTAAGAAATCTCGGATCATCTTGAAAAGCTTCTTTAACCAATTTACTAAATCGATTAAATAATGTAAGCAATTGCTCTACATACTTCTCAGAATCCTAAAGTTGAAGAGGCAACAATCAAATTAAAAAGCGGACTGCACAGAAGCGAGCGTGAGCTTACATACAACTCTCTCATCTAGAATCATGTGGTCTCCCCAGGGCTCCAGGACTACGAAGGAGCATTTTATTTTTACTCCCTGTACCTAAGAGTTCTGCAGCATGTAAGCCCCAACACAGACTTTCAGGATAATGTTTCCTATATACAAAAATAAATACAGAGAGAAAAAATATAAGTTTTAAATACTGTGTAATACCTTCCAAATGAAAAAAATGCTTTCAAAAGACCAACAAAATGAACATCCTAATTGCTGCAAATACCCAGGCTTCCTAGACCCAGAGAAAAAGAAGATAAGAAGCTGAAAAAGACTGGTGGAAAGCAAACCTTATAAAGTTTCCACACTTAGAGCCATACCAAGATTGATAGTTAAAAGCATATCTCAAATTTCATCAGGAAGTTAGAACTTTGAGAAAACTATTATGCCTATTTAATCCTAGCATATAATTAACTATCCAGTGCACTTAATTTATAACCTTTTATTTGCTACAAATTTACCACTTAAAGAAACAATAGGAAATGTAAGGAGTAAAAGAAAATTTTTCTAAGGGTATTGCAAAGTCTTGTGCTTAGACCAAGAATCTTCAAAAACTATTTCCACTCATGTGTGACCTACAATTACAGCATTCAACTGCCAGCTTTGTTTGTTTTATAAAGCAAAACACTTACAGTAGTAATAGTTTCAGCAGCTGCTACCATATCCGCAAGTCCAGCACTAACAATATGCTCTTCCAAGTCCTTCAGCATGGGCTCTATCCCATTTGGAACTTTATCCATCAGTGAAAACATTAAATGCAACTCTGAAAGATACAAATACTGATAAAGTCACTGGTCAAAAACCTTCCTTAAAAAAATAATAGGAACAAAACACAGCAGTACTGCACTTTTGCTTAAGGATATCTCAAGTAGGAAACTGACTGCATAAGGAACAGATAATTCAGTTAATCTATTAAGAAGGAGAAATGCTTTGAAGACTATTAGGCCTGACCCCAGGAGGATATTCCTCTAAAGCTGAAAAGAAATATCTGTCGTAAGGTAATACTTGCTTATGCACCTAATCTCAAATTGAATTTAAAAAAACAATGAAGTCAGCAGCAATTTCGATTAAATCCAGGTTCTCAGCATAAATGCCTTAACCCCCTGGCACAAATGGACCTCTTTCAGCTGGAAGTCTACAAGAGTTTGTGTGTGAAATCATATGGATTCAAGACTCCTCTTTCAAAACTAAAGCCAAACAGTGCTCTCTTTGTGTCTCTTCCAGTATGATCTACAATGTTGCATCTAAGCATACCAAAGTCTCAAGTAGTTTAACTGAGCACCATAAACAACACTTCTTCCTTTCCTTTTCTCCAGAGTTCTTCTGAAAGTTTCCAGTTCGAAAACTTGAAAAACTCAAAGTGTTCATCTTCTTTTGGTGAAGTTATTTCAACGTTACAAAAAATGAATACATACTGAGCCAGCAATCATCACCCCCAGAAAGCTGGCCACAGCAAAACACCTGGGTTAAGATAATTTTAGAGAGGCCACAGAGAGTTAGACTAAACGTAGCCAAGTTCTCTGCTTAATGAAGGAGAAGAAACTGGTTGCGGATTCTGAATCTTTTTTGGATGAAAAAAATGATAGATTTGCTTAGTTTCTCAATGTCACATCTACTGTTAAAGGAAGGCAGAGGTAAGAGGCTCTGCTTATGTTTTCTCCTCTGCAATACTTCTGTCAGCAACATCTGCAGGATCCTATCACCACAGAGAATGAAATATTACTAACTTTTATATCCCAACAGCTGCTGCAGAACCAAACAGGAAAGCCAAAAACCTCTCAGAACGTCACAGCACAAATTAAGGAATGAAAACCACCAACAACCTTCAAGAAAAGCTTGCACTGCAACTAGAGACAACTCAGAATGGGCTAACAAATAGGACTGCAGAAATCAGAAAAAAATTAAGTCATGAGTACCCAGTGCAATTCAGATGTGCTGTAGGTGGTGGCAACACTGCACTACGCAGGGCAAATCCAGAAAGCTCACTCAGCTTTCATTTGATCCTTTCATCTGTACTTTAAAACAAGGTGGGAGCAGGGAAGAGACACGAGAGAAGAAAAGGGTGGGAAAGAAAAGATATATCAAAGGGCACTACTTTCTGCTTCTGTAAGACAGTGATGGTATGAATAAGCTGAAGGAAAAAAAAATCAGTGGTCTCTCGTAATAGAATGTCTGAGGAAGACGTCAGAGTCTTCAAAGACACATTTCAAATCTAGAAGAAAAAGGAACATTTTAATGAAGCATCTCTCAGAATGCATGCATTATGAAAACAAAAGGTAAAAGAACATATTGTCGTTGTTGGAGGCAAGTAAACAACTTCCACAAAATTTAGGCCTCCCATCCTTAATCCTATTAGCAAACAAAAGGACACTAAGATGATTCTGAAGCATTTGCAAGTCATGCCATCTTTGATACATTTTAGGCAGAAAACATTATGTGTTGCTTCCTTTGCAGGGCATGTACATATCAAATACTTAATGTAACATTCTACAGCAGTGCCCAGCTCACAGCCACAAACCCAGCCCCTCTGTGTCTGACGTTGCTCAATAAAGATAAAAATTAAGAGTTTTTTGAGGCAGTTAACATCAGAAAGACATGCACAAGTGAAGAATATAGCAAAGGACACTATCAGATGTATGTATATATTACTACATATAGCTCTAGTCTCTAGATGTTTAATCCTCTGCACCTGAATGCTTCACTAAAGCATTTGAAATGGCGTAACTTAGGTCTAGGAAAAAAAAAAAAAAGGAAAAAAGAGAGATGCTTGAGCTCTTATACAGCAAACGTAAACAGAAGTACTTCGTAACCAAGCAGTAATACGGGGCAGAGGCAGCCAAAAGGAAAGAGGACTGTGGGAAAACCACACCAAGTTTCTAAAGAAAACCACTTTGGATACTGTAGATGAAATCTCCTGGAGCTCTTCATTTAGATAAACCTCCTGCATCCTCTCAGAGGCTGTAACCTATACTCACATGAAGCTGGTGGCTTTCTAGATTTAGCTTTGGATTACTGCCAGAAATCACGCAGCTACACAAGCAGATCAGCACGACATAGTTTTGAGGGCAAATATTCTCTGAAATGCTACCTTTAGAAATATTTCCTGCACTACCTTAAGTTTTAAAAAAACTGTTTTCACGTTTGCATAGAAGTGAAAACATCATATAGATATTAAAAAATATTCACTGTCTGCAGGACATTGAGCCTTCAAACAAGTAATTACCATGTGATTTTGGCTTGATACATGACATTTTAAGGATTTGTCTAGTTCATTTTATCGTCCTAACTCAAAACTTTTCAACACTAACCTCCCAATTTCTGGCAGCAGAGCTAAAATGCCTTTTGAAAACTTTAAAAAGGCACAGAGCTAACTTGCAGTATTCAGTCACATACAACTGCAGAGATTTGGTTCCCTGACCTATTGGTCCTGCAACAATAACCGGAACAAGAAAAATATAAAAGCTTTGAAAAGAGATGTTTCACTTTTTTTGGGTGTGGGGGGGAGATGAGACAACATGACACTACGCATCTGAACTACTCAAATCAAGAAATGAAACACATGCAAAATCAATCGGTCAACATGAAGAAAATAAGCTGTAGGAAAAACAAGGGACATAATTATAAATAAATATTAGCTAAAAAGAGTAATGAAGTATTTGTTTAATTCAAGTAAGATAAGAGCTATTCAGTCATTCAAGTTAGGGTACTGTACAGATCTCAGCAGTGACATTAAAAACACCAACAACAATCACTTCTGTGGGATAAGCTCCCTACACGGAGTAACGTTCTGTCCATGAGACGCTGCCGCTATCTATTAAAAACAGTAATTCGATCTACCAGCAGATCTATTTTTATGCAGACAGCGCTGAGTTCATCCCGCACCGCTCCTGAAGCTTCACTTACTTTCTGTTTCATTTCGTTTGATCATGCCTTGGCATTCGGCTAAAATGGTCTCTTTAAAAGATGTCACCAGGGCGTTGACACAGCACTCCATTAGCTGAAACGTAGTAAACACAGGATTAGCTCATTTAGCCTTACAAGCCCGATCAGTCTCAGGTTTCCGGTGACACAAAATCTAGACTGCTCTCAACAAGTATGTGGTATAAAATAATTAATAATATAAAGCAATTCATTAATTCACAGAAGTAGGTGTACTTTTAAGAAAGTCTATACATGAAACCATATTTCTTTAAAATGTGTACATGTGATAAGAACACTTCCAAGCTAGTAATCAGCTTAATATTTCTACTGCCTTTTTTTCCCCTCAAGGGAGCCATCGCTTTTGGAACACCAACTACCCTACTTAGTTTCCAAGTATACATCCAAGAGCTAAGAATAGTTCTCATTCCGGCATACCCTATTTGGACCAGGCTGGGTGGCTTGAACAAGACACTACAGCTAGATCTAGCACAGAAACTGCTTGTACACGTCCAGACCATTTCTCTTTTGTCAGCCTCTTTACACAAGTTACAAGTTATAGCTATGCAAAATGAATGATTTACAACTTAACACAAGACATAAAATAAATTTTCATCAACTGCAGTAAATTCACATTTAAAGGGTATTTATTTAAAATAACCTGTTTCCTGAACTGATTCCAACATAGGCAATTATGAACTACTCACTGCAGTTAAATCTTCCTCCAGAGTCTGAACTGCGTGAAATATTGCTCAACTGTGGGGAAAGGGTCACGAGCAGAACATACTAAATGGCCATATTTCAGCCTAAGAGGAAATCTAGAACAGTTTTAATGAAATTTTCATTGCTCCTTCTGATTGCAGTGAGCAGTAACATTTTCAGGTACTCTAAATGAGCCTTGAGATGCCCTTCACCCACTAGGCTGAAGTACTTATTTTCAAACATCCTCACCCACTGTTAAGCACAGAAAAAATAAAACCCTGACTCAAAATGAAAGAGCAAAAATACATCTGAATGAAAGCCTGTTCTTTAATTTGAACTTTAATCTACATTCACAATTAAAATATCTGTAGAAATTGTGAATTGCCAGATCATACAGATTTTCACAAGAAAAGAATACAGTGGATAATTCTTAAAAAAGAAAACAGTTTCGTAACAACTGACTGCATTGTAACACACAGAAATGACAACTCATGGTTAATAATAATATATGAAACATAGAATATGGCAATTGCTCTACACACTGTACTTACTGCTTCCACAGAGTTGCATTCACGTCTTGTTTCTAAATATCGTAGTGCTCTTTTCTCTTCTTCCTTTAGTTTAGCATCTGCCTGTGCAGAAGTAGAACAGCCATCATTTTAAGCACCAACACTTCCAGAACAAAATTACAGCAGAATTTTTACTTACATATTTCATATAATTCTGTACACCATTCTGTTGTAAATAAGAAGGAGCTTGTGTTCTATAAAACCTCTCCGTTGAATCCAAATATGCCTTTTCAAAGTTATCTCGATAAATCTGAAGTTTATCTTCAGGATTAGAACAAAGGTTAACTGCAAAGAGAAAGTCTAAACTTAATTCCTGGAAATTCATGTGGCTAACAATAAGCAAATCTCTCTCACTGAATTAAGTTTTGTATTTAAAGGTTGCAGTGAACAATTTGATGTATCCTGCAAAGGTACTCTGAATTCAAGGTAACCAACTGTCCAATCTTTGCTCCAAAAAGACTTAAATTAACTGCATACAACCAGAAAAACAGGCTGCAAGGCTTTGAAGAAAAGGCAGGTAATGGTGAAATGGCACAGAGGTTTTGTTTTGCAAAGAAGGGAAAAGAGTGGCAGTCTTAGATGCAGCCAGCCTAGTGCTTCTTCAAACTGCCTGAAAAAACCAGAAACAGTATGGAAAGCTGCAAGGCGTAAGGTTATTTCTGCAACCCTGAAACATCGAGCAGTTTGCTCCTTAAAAATACTCATTTTACAGAAAACGATACATAGCAAAATCACTTATAAGTTAAAGATACTTTGAACACAATTTAATTGGTATCTCATATCAATAATGACAAAATCCAAAGGAAATGCTGAGATAATCATTCCAACCCTACCACCGCATCTGTCAACTTCTACAATGAAAATTCATTTACTTGAGTAAGGAGGCAAGAGATCAGTCTGCGCAAGACGTACCGTATGATTCTCGAACTCCAATAACAAGCTGAGAGTCAAAAGCTTCTCCTAGTCTTTCAGCGTGAACTAGCTTCATTGCACTGTCCTGAAGTCTATTTTTTATATTTGAAAATATGGATTCATTCCATGTATCTAGCATGAGCTGCATGTCAGGAAGAAAAAAAATCCTGTCAGAAAGGTGTATGCAGATCTAAGTTTGTACAAAGAAATACAAGATATCAGAAACAGAAATAAAGCAAATAAGAATGCAGTTCTCAGCTTATATAACTACCACAGAACTTGCTCTTCCATGTTAAAGAGGTAATATTCAGCTTATATGCTAAGCTTACTTCATAAAACTGGACAGCTAGGGGATGCAGCGATCATTTGGTTCAGATATTATATCATTCTGTATTTTTCCTGCATTACTTAGTATTCAATCGTTCCGTGTTATTTCTGTATTCTACAGTTTCCAACAATCAGCCAGGTAACACTCCCAGCACCGGGCTGTGTCAGGAGTTGCAATACCAGGGGTACCTCTGAGTCAAACACAGCTGAGCATTTGGCAGGCTCAGTCTCCACAGCAACTACAACTCAACCCAGCACTTACATAAAGAAGAAAAAAAAGAAAAGAAGTTTTTGGATTGCATTTCTCCAACGTGAAAGTTCAACATGCAAGCAAAGCATATTCGTCATGTATCTTCAAACATGGCAATAATTACTCTGTGCTGGCAGCGGAAAGGAGGTTTGAATTGTGAAACGCTTTGCCTCACAGCTGTGAACACGCTTACAAAAATGAGATTAGGAAGACGTGATGCTGCTGTAAGGCAAAGTGAATGGTAAGATTACGCGGGCCGACATTCTTGCTTTGTACCTTATAGATTTAAAAACAGCAAGCACCTGATAAAAGCCAGGTATCCTTTTCAGAGAGTAAAGGTGGCTTTTTTTTATTCTAAGTTCTCTAGTTTCTCAACTTCAGCTAAACTTGCATTTCAATTTTCCGTCTGTATTGTTTAAAACACTGCAATGCTTTAAAAACAAAGCTTTATTTGATTACGCTTCCTCAATTACTTTTTAATTATCTTAACATCATTAATATGCATGTTACAAGAGCTGAAATGAGTAACAAATGGAGAAGAAAACAGAGAGAATGTCAGTCAACGTCAAAGGCACAGCTTCGTCATGGTCAAGCTGTTTTTAGGCACTATGGATAAAAACTAATTTAATGGAGATATTTGAAGCAAAATATGCTGATCATTTTGTGTGAGTACATAAAGAACTTCCCAAGCATGGGAAAAGTTTTCAAAGGTGCTTTGTAGAAACTTATGGGAAATGATTTCAGGTAATTGCTTTCAGCAGTAAGTATGAAATAAGATAGTTTGGAGACTGGGTTTTGACGACTCTATCGTGAGATGGTCCTAACTGAACTGCATCTGAGAGACAGACATCTGTTTCAGTCCTGAACAATATCTGAGCTGTTAGTCACCAGTATTTTCTCAGTATTTTCCCTGCCCCACCTCGCTTTTTCTTTCGTTTCTTAGTCTCCTGCCACACAGCGGAGTTCAAGCCTGCCACATCTTGGAGAGCCTACCGAGATCACATGCTTTCTCTAACAAGCAGTGAAAACAAAAAAGGTAACTTGAGGTGGTGATCTCTCTCTGCTGCTGTTCCTGCTTCTTTTCCTTCTAAAGGTACAGCAGATTACATGTCGCAGCAGAAGGTTGGAAAAAAAAAAAAGTCATCCTAAGTAGCCCATTTGAGCTCATTTATTCTTCCTGTCCCTATCAGGAAAGTTAAAATGATCTTCAATACCAAAAGAAAGACTGCTAATGAAACTGTATTTCACTATCTATACTTTCTGTGATGCAAAGAGATAACAAACGATATTAAACTGAAGAACTTACTCTACAACTGATATGCTTTGTTTTTCTGGTAGCAAAAGATTAAAGCAATTTCAAGGACCTTATTTTATGGGACTCAGAACACTAAGAGCTCTGCACTCAAAACCCCTAGACATTCTTAACCATTTTGATTTAGAGCCAGAGATCGGTTTGTGTTGCAAGCGACCAAAAAGACAACCTAATTCCTGCCATGGGCAAGGACACCTTCCACCAGACAGGTTACTAAAAGTCCCATCCACCTGGCCTTGAACACCTCCAGGGATGGGGCATCCACAGCTCTTCAGGCAGCATGTGCTTCCCAACATGAAATCTAAATCTCCCCTCTTTTAGTTTCAAGCCAATACCCCTCAACTGATCACCACATTCCCTGACCGCTTCAACAGGAAACAATGTATGATATACGATTTTACATGTACAAAACTTTCACTGATATGATTGACAGCTTATAGGAAACACAGGAAACTTTGAGATCAACAGCTGTATTTAACTTGAGATGACAGTGTTGTAAAACACAGACATGTGCCCCAGTTAAGATTCTGCCCTAGGGCAATAAACTAGGAGTAGAAACAATAATCTGCTACTCACTTGCATAGATGGAGGTGAGTATAATATATAACATATGCAAGTATAAAAAGAGTAGGGGTGAGTTTACAATTGCCCCTCCACTACGATTTAAATTAGAAAAACAATTTATTACATAAAAAATTAATAAATCAATCAAACAAAAACTCAAAAACCCTAAAAAACTGTTTTAATTACTTGAACAAAACTGTTAACAGCCAAAGCAAAACTAGAGTTAAGTTGCCACAGAGATTAAAATAAAAGTTGCACACTTGTTTTGACCCTCGCACTGTAGCAAAGTGATACACCGTATAACATCCTTGGTACAATTTCATCCTCAGCTACAGAGTTCCTTTCCTACCCTTATCCAAGGCAGAACAGAGCATGCAGAACTCTTGAACACCTATCACTTACCTTTCGGACAATACTGTCTTCTACATTAGATTTCTTGTTGCTGCCCTGCTTGCCCATTAAAGTAATCTCTAACTGACAAAATGGCTTGGGCAAAATATCACACTGTGTGAAGAACTTGCGCCACTCCACTATGTATGCTTTTAGTAAAGCTGTATCATCTTGATGACTCAGCACTCTCTGGAGGAGGGGAAAGAAGAGGATGTAATTTACAAACAAACAAAGATAGACTGGCTTTGCTTATACTGAAAATACAAAATAAACAGTTAAAGCAGAATGTCTACATACCTAAGTGCCAATTAGTTTAGAGCAGCGGTTATCAACCCATGGCACGTGGACCTTCTCTAAACAGTTAGAGGTAACAGCAGTGAAGCTGTCAGTATGTTTCCAACCGAATCACTTTTTGTTAAGCTATCTGCATGCCAAAAAGCTTAAAACCTCCGGTCCTAAAGGCCTGCATTAGCACAACTATACCTACAAAACGGCACAAACCTGTAAGAATTGTGTTATATTATGCAGAGCAGTACAGTTTAATTTGCTGCATTTACTAACCTCTCATTAGGCGCAGACAGCTAGTTAACCTGCATATGTTAGTAATGGCTGGGAGCACTGTACAATGCCTCTCCTAAGGCCTAAAGCGATGCCTCTAAAACAACAGCCAACACAGAGCATACTGAAGGCCCCAGCTCAGCACAGCATTTATGCATGCGTGCTAGCAAGCTGAAGGGACTGAAATAAAAAAATCAATATGTATATAAGGCTTCAAGCATAAGAAATTGTTTTCCTTTGAACAAAGCTGCAGTGGTGTAAATCTCTTCACTAAAGAAAGATTTTAAAGACATTTTTCTTCTTCCCAAACCTTTATCATTTATTTATAATTTATTAAAGAAGTAATAATAAAATAAAAAATCTTGCTGCATCTTTTGCTATACACTTTTAAAACAGAAGCTTCCCTCGAATCTAATGATGACTTCAACTATTTGTGGGGAGTCCATGAAATTAGACAGCAAATCTTGCTGAGCCAATAGAACAGATGTTTCTAATATGCCATACACTGGACGTATTTTAAAGCCATTGATGAATACGTCAGCATGCCGCTGAAGCCAAACAAAAAGTATTTTCCAGACAGTAATTTCTTATAGTAAATTTTGCCTCAAGAAACGTTCAAGTGGAAGAAGATTCCGTAGTACTGCTGGACAAACAAAAACAGTGCTTTTAAAAAAAACCACTGCCTACAATGAAACAATGAGCCATGGCAAATGCTCAGGGCTGTCCTCTGTTTTCCAACAGAAGTTCACGTAGTAATTACTATCTCTAGAATATCACAGCATTTCAGACAAAAAAGAAATGCATTTAGATCCAAAGAAAGTCAGAACTGTTTGGTTATTTTTTCTAATAATACAAATAGAAGTTGTGAAATAGTAAGAACTTACTGCTTGTGCTTGTTTAATAAAATCAAGGATGTCTTCCTTCAGAGCCTGATGGATTTTTGCTGGACCTTTGTCATCCCACAGGCAAACTGCATGCACGTCTCTAGAAAACAATTTATCCACCTTTTAGTAACAACCACTCAAACCTGAATCCTCTGATGTACGAGGCTGAAGCAGTCATAATTTTAGCATATAGAAGAAAAAAAATATTCATTTTGCTTATCAGTTAAAAAAATAAGTGGTTAGATCGCAGTAACACAAACAGGAACATGTGTCTGGAGAAGAAACTGAAGCTTTAAGAAAGTGCAGGAAGCAATAACAGCAACCTGGCTAGGAAAGGACTGCGCTGAAGAAGGAGGTTTAAAGAACATGTAGAAGTCAATTCTGCTTTCAACACCTATGCAATAATCCCACTGCATTAAGGACAACTTTGTAAAGCTTTTCTATGACAAAGATGGAAATTACTTGCCAAGAGAAGCACTGCTACTCAGCCTGCAGTCATTCTACAATACTCTAAGATGCAGTGTTCCTCCTTTCAATAATAAGGCCAAGACTTTGCAGGACAGTAACCACATAATCTACAGGATGGCTGTGTTCCTATTAATTCAACAGTTATTTCAATACAAAAGCAACTTTATTAGTGTAACTGAAAAGACAAAATGTGCAAGATATGCTCCTTTTACACAGAACAGAAGTGCTGGCCAAGAATTTACACAGGCCTAGCTAACTTGTGGGACTTACACAGATTTCACAGGAAAAAAAAGCGTTAATGAACTTAAAATGCCCTCATTTTGTGACCAAAGCAAAAAGCAATGCTGGAAGATTAAACACAAAGGTCAGGTAGAAGACACATCTTCCATACTTTTCTTAAAAAGCTTAATAAAATCACTGTCCAAAAATAGGAACCTAGAAGAGTGGGCTCCTTTCCCTTAATATACTTAATTTAGCCATAAAGGCACTTAAGTTTGATCCAACATTTCAGCTACCAGCAAAATAACAAAGGAAAAATTCCAATACTAATGTAGAATTGCTGAACTAATTATTAAAAAAAATGAAAGCAATGACTCAGAACTGAATTTGTAACTTAACTACGCCATGTTTCTGGCAACTACTATGGCTGTGACATCATGGGATATTAAAACTCTTTACATGATAAACTACCTTTCTGTTTGGCTGGCAGAAAAGCATGACAGGTGCAGTAAGATGGCTCTAAGGAGAATCACTGCACCTTTCTTACTGAAAAGAGCAATAAAGATGCAGTCTGGAAGACAAGTCAGTTCAAATTAAACAAAATTTATTGAGTGATTTTAAAAAGCAGAGGAGGGAAGTGCAGCGTTAAGCAACTGAAGTATTTGAGGGAAAACAATTCCGTGTTGAGACAAAAATAATTTCAAATAAACTTTTGATATGTAGGTTGTAACCCACCTCCTTACTATGCTGACAAAGGTGACATGAGGTATTTTAAGAAAGGAATCAGCACTGAACAGGACGTAAATTCAGGGTTTTTGGAAGGAGGAAAACGCAATGATGTTTTTGCCTTGAGAGAGCAATCTTCCTCTCTTACATTTTTAGAAAGTACAATGATGCAAACAATGTCTGAAAAATGTTATATGTGCTATTCAATTATTCAAATGATTCCAGTTAATCTGCATTATCCTTTTACTTCAGTAGCATTTTTAAACTACTTTAGAAGAAAAGCATTTAAATTGGAATAATGAACTACCCTCAAAGAACTTACTGCCCAAGCAGCAAACAACAGGGTCTCTCTAACAAAAGCTTTGTGGGCAGGTGGAAAACTTATTTACTACAACTGGCTGAAGGCAAAGCTCTGCTGTTCTTCCTCCACCTTACCTGCAAAGATCTGAATCTCAGTAAAACAGTACTTCTGTACATTTATTCTGAAGTAAGCACACCCAACAAAGCGTAAGCTAGCACTTCTGTCCTGTGTGCTCCCACATAGTCTGCGCAGTCTGACTCCTCTACCAGCAGAACCACAAATGTCCCTGCTGCAGAGAAGGATGGAGGATGCTGAAGAAGTACTTACGAGAACAGATCAAACCACTGCTGCTTCGTGACGGACTCCTGACGAAGCAGTTTCAGAACGATAGGGCGCATGAAATCCCATTTGTCTTCAAACTGAAGCGAACCTTTATTCTAAAAGGAACAAAAGAATGTACTGTTAGCAAAATAAATTCTTATTAGGAACTACCTTTAAGGACTGCAGTTTCTATGGTTAGCACAAAAACACCTTCGTGTCAGAGGTATCTCAGACAACCTGGCGTTTGAGCAACAATCCCGCAGCTGAAGACAGCTTTTTAGAGTAAGCATTATTCCAGAAAGCAGCAGAAGCAGCTAACCAGCTGCTTCCTCAACGCACCGCACTACTCACTATACAACACGCTCTGGAAATGCCCTTCACCTGTCACTGCAGTTATACATGGACAACATGAGTGCCACTCAACCGCACCGCTGCAGCCAAGATACACAACAACAGCCACGAGGCAGAGCTGCAAACCTGGCTGGAATAAATAACTGCAACCAAAGCAGCAGCGAGGAACCAGGAGTACCTGTGGGTGCTGCCACATACCTTCTTCTCTGCTGCACGTTTGGCACGATCAGCACAGAGAGGAGGGAAGCAGGGGAACGTAGGAGCTGTTGTATCACTAGCCCCTTCCTAGGGGTTAACTGCCCCCAGGCAATTAGACAGCCAACATTACAGTTGGTGCAATTAAGAATAATTCATGCCAAACAAATCTAATCCCAGGTGAATGTTTTCAAACTCACTATACCATTTAAGAGGAAAGCTAAAGAATCCAAGAGCTCCCATCTCATTCTGGTTGTCCCAAAAACCCTCACTCACTGCAGTATACAGGCAGACTGCCCTTACTGGAAAAACAGCACAAAACCACTTTAAGAGAGAAACAAGTTTCACTGCACACACTGTAAACCTATTTGCTTACTGCTCCACTTCTTAAAAAGAAAATCTGCAATTAAAAAGATGAGTTGATTGGGAGCTGTGGCATGAGACTGCTGGTTATCTCTACTGCTAAGTTTACTTTTGAACAGGTCACTGTCTCGGCTAGTCACACTACATGTGACAATTCACTTCAAACACAGCACATAATACAGGCTATTTGAAATTCTGACAAGCAGCTGCTCTCCGCTAGCAGCTCTTCAGACAAATAAGCACAAGCAGCACGCCGCGTCTCCAAACCATCTCCTTCTGAGTAACATGTACGTGGAAACTTAAAAATACATCTGTTGTTTAATATTCAGAATAAGCACAGTTCAGAACCTGTATCCCCTGCAGCTCCCGAGTCTCAGCTTTACATGATAAAGATGCAGCAGGCACCACAGTAACTCTAGCAGCAGCACCATCTCGCCACTGCAATGGCTACAGAACACGAGTCTCAAGCAAGCAGCCCCTGTCCGAGTTCAGAATCCTTTCAACATGTAAGAAAACATTGCACACTGCTTGTGAAATTCAGAGAGATGGTTTTGCCCACTGTTATCTTCCCCTGTAAAAAAAAATATTAACTTGAGTGCCTCATCTTTGAACACCCAGGAGCAGAACACACGCTGCCCCAGATAGGCCTGGCTTTACAATTACTTCCCAAACTGATGGCTCTCTCTCATCTTCTCTATTCTTGATAAAGTGGGTAGCCTCTTCTTGCAGACATTTATATTCCCAGTCCCTCTCTGCGGGTTAAAAAACCTGAAAGACAAGCTGCTGTAGAGTTACAAGTTCCAGAAAAGGCATTATCAAATGAGTAAAACCAACTTCCTTCAAAGATTCCCTTTGGAGCGAAACTTCAGATCCCATACGTTTTCTGGTAGAGGTAAAAAGCCTGTTCTGCAGTTCAGCCCTGAACACAACAGAAGATAAAAGAGTAAAAATGAATGCTATACTTTTGCCAGTGTTTCACTGCAAAACGTGGATGAAGAAAACCCATGTTTGCAAGAAGCAGTATTTGTGAGATTTATGCCCCAACTTGCCAGTGCACACTAAGAATCATAGAATGGTTTGGGTTGGAAGGGACCTCAAGGACCACACAGTTCCAAGTCCTGCACAGGCAGGGACACCTCCCACCAGACTCGGCTGCTCACAGCCCCATCCAGCCCAGCCCTGAGCCACAGCTCCAAGGGAAGGTAAGCAGGAAGGCAAGCAGCACCTCTAACTAAAGTTACTCCATGCACTTCTCTGAAAGCACGAATGAGGACTGATGGCCATACCCTGGCTAAGTAACCACTCCTGGAGTTTAAAATCTAATGCTGTGAAGAATACCTCCTCTTAAAAATACTTTGTTTCAAAAGTCACTTCTCTGAATGTACTCACAGAGATTTAAAGTTCCGTTTTCACACAACTTCACTTGAAAAGTATATCACGTCACTGCTATGTTGAAATACATACTACAGCCTTACTCTTCCTATTCCTCTCTTCAATTAATAAACACCTAAATGCAACATTTTACAATGGCAGGCAAAAAATCTCCCAGACCGTGTTGGTAGATATTATGCAGAATTAGTAAAAAAACACAAATAATGCAAACAGTTCCACCAACAGCTCTCCTGACTTGGGTCCTACTGCATAACACCAATCTCCTCTCCGTAACCGCAAGCAAGGAGAAGAGAAGCACAGCAGGAGCAGGCATGGAGTATGGAGTGAGAGCCTAAATAAATGCAGAACACACCAGGAGCCAGCCTAGGGATGAGGAGAGCGAGGCTCCCAGGCCGGGCAGGTCCCAGCAGTCTCTCCATGCTGCTGTCCCTCTGTACACTGAAACATTCACTCTGCCACCCAGCGCTTTTTACTGTGTACACTCAATATTTTAGGCCACATAGAGTTGCAGTCCTGATCTCCATCAGATGCACTGCACAGTACTGTGAAAAAGCAGCATCCTCCATCACTGAGCACATTTCAGTATGTCTATGCTTTTACTACTGAGCTGTTTTCAGACACTGTGTATCAAAGCTAACTCAAAAGGGATGAGGTAGGAAAGACGAGGTCCTAGCTTACAGTAAGCAGAATTTACATTCTGATTCCTCTCTGCTACTAGCAGCTCTAAAAATCAGCAAGATGATCGTAGCAAAGTCACTACACCAAGCAGAAAGATAGCCACGGGGAAAGCTCTGCTGTGTAACTAAGTGGAATGCAGCATTCACCACAAGCTGCTCTGTTTGGAAACAGGCAGGATAAACTAAACATATCTGGAGATATTTTCTTTCAGTTGAAGAGCTAGAAAACTGCAGAAATGTCTCCAGCTTTAAGTGACAGAGGCATAAGACCCACAAAACACAGTTGAAACAAATGAGAGGTAGATCATGGTTCTCACTTAAGTCTACGGCAAGTCTGCTACTTCCTTTGCTGCTTCCCCCCTAACACCAGGCTCAGACTGCAATTCAACTTGCTTGCATCAACTCTTGCATTTGCTGCCACCTCCAGCAGCCCCAATAAGCCCTACAGAAGCATCAAGGCCTGCTCACGTGGGTACAGCTACAGGTTTCCTTTGCGCTGTGATAAGCTGAGCCGCTTTCAGTTCCAGGAGCTGCAGAGAAAGCCGTGTGCCTTCACATCACGAATCGTCACCACAAAGCCAGCAGCTGACACTCCAACACATGCCCTGAAAAATTAACTGACCCTTCACAATTACGAAAACTGCACTAGAACAGCTGAAGTGATGCCCTGTGAAGTGATGAGAGGCTGCCAGGCGTTGATTCAGCCAGGACTCATTACTAGATTAAGAAAGGAGTATTTCACTTCATTTTCTTAACTATGCAGAAGGTTGAGAGAAGACGGGGAACAAGAGAAGACTCTCAGTTCCTGTTTATCCTAGTGAAACTGAGACCCGCCTAAACCTGACATGGGTTTATGTGTTAGGCTTTTGTTGTTTTGTTTTTAATACCGAAAAACCTCGTATGTTTTTACTACGCAGAGGACACTGCTTGCTTGCTTTCTTTTTTTGCCCTCAACATGAAAGCAGAATGGCATTTCACAAATCTCAGTCAGCATAAGGCACTGTCAATGGGCAAAAACCTGCAACCAACAGCTCGCTGCCCTGTGAGCACACTGAGCATCACAGCTGGGGAACAAAAGCCCTTATCTAGTCACAATTATCTTATTGGTTTAGTGCGTCATCATAAACAAAGCCAAATCACTGTATGACCTTCTCTTTCACGAGGTAGCAGTCATAGTTCATTGCCTTTAGAAAACTCCCTAATTAGTAAGATATATGGCTTAAAAAAAATACTCCCAGGTGTTCTAAACACCTATGCAGCACTTTTCCGGAAACATGCTGTGCACGTGTATCTTTCTGTCCATTTAAAATGCTAATAATTTAAAGGCCAACTGCAGAGATGCCACTACACCAACAAAACGGCTTCAGATCAGAGAGAGCCATCTCACAAAAGCAAGGCCTTTGACTCTATTTGCACTTACTGTACACTTATTCTTCCAAAACAGCTGAAGAGGAATGCTGACAGATCTCACAGGCCTGTTTCTTTTAGCTACTACAAGCTATACAGCCATGTCTTGTCAGAGCACACACTGGCCTTTCCTGAGACCCTGAGACGTACTGCAAAGCAGTGGACTAAAGCAATAACAAGCAGACTAATTGTCTGAGCTTGTCCAAGCTCTAAAACCACACTCTCCTAAAGAAATCCCATTTCTTCTCTATAGTTCTGAGTGGGACATGAAGCTTTTCTTCAGCAGCCCTAAATTCTTCCATTTGAGATTTTTAGTTCAGTCTTATCAGCTTTAATATCTAGATAACCAGTTACAGGGAAAAAAAAATAATAATAACTGAATGGAAATTCATTTTAATTATATGTCAATTTCAATAAATTCATATATATATTAGCATGTGTGTATGCGTGTGTGCTTATTTTTAGAAGTGAAAGTTTTTTTGGATACGAGGAAGACACTAGACTATTGATTATTTCTCTTCTCACTGAGTGTCTCAGAACAGTTTCAGGGCAACCCCTGGCAAACCATACAACCAGCATAGGTCAGGTTGCTGAAATGCAAGCAGCACTTCTTCAGAACTGTACTGAAGTACAGTACATAGAACTGGCCACACATATACTTCTAAATATACATCCATTTTATATGCTAACTGCTGCAAGTAACCAAAGCTGGCAGCCTTATGAAGGCCCTGCACCCCAGTCAGGCTGTCGTCCCAGAGGCACACTAGAAGCACACCAGAAGCAGCTGTGTAAGGCAGGCCGGCTCTAGGCATGCTGGCACAGCCCTGGAGGCCACAGAGGGCCCGGTCCCCGCACACGCTGCACAGCTCAGGACGAGCAGTCCCGGGCCGGGCACGGCCTGTCACAGCCAAAACTTCCGTGCAAACTTGGCCCAGTTTGGGGCGACTGACATCTGCCACCAGACACCGGGAAAGAGCCTGAGAACATCTGACCCCCGAAGCAGAGCCGATTAACGGCCTCGAGGAGTTTTTCCTTCGCAGCAAAGCACAGTTAGCAAAAAAGAAAACGCCAGAACGCGCTGGTAACCCCACCGACGACACCTGCTCGTGGCGAAGGCATTCCCCAACTCTTTGTGTTCAACTCAAAACTCTTTTTCTGCACCGCGGGGTTCCCCGAAATAAACAAAGGGCCGACCCCGTCCGGCAGCCCGGCGCGGCGCTGCTCCCCGCTCGGGCGGACAGAGCCGTGAGCAGGAGGCCACGGCCCAGCCGGGCCCCATGCCGAGCCCTGCGCCGTACACCCGAGGCCGGGCCCGGGCCGCCCCCTCTGCCCGGGGCGCAGCGCTGCGGCCTGCCC
>JACDJE010000056.1:532537-554453 GCA_016647715.1 Pavo muticus | reverse complement strand
GGCCGCCCGCCCGCCCGGCCCGACCCGCGGCGGCGGCAGTAGCAGCGGCCGCAGCTCCGGGTTCCCCTGCCCGGAGGCGAGGCCGGCACCGTGGTCGGGGCGCTCAGCGGCGCGACCGGCTGGCTCCTCCGCACGCAGCCGCCCCTCAGAGCCTCATGGCGGCGTCCGCCCAGGAGGCGCTCGGCAGCAGCCCCGGCTCCATGGAAGGGGCCGGCCCACATGATGCGGCGCCGCCGAGCCGGCCCCGCCGCCAAGCGCGGAGGGAGGCCCGGGCGGGAGCTCCGCCTGCAGCGTCCCCTGGCGGCCGCCGCCCCCCGCGAGCGCACCCCGACCTGAAGACGCTCGGGGGGTGGTGGCTTCTCTTCATGAACCCTTTTGACTTCACGGTTTTTCTGTTCAGTAAGACACGTGTGGTTTTAGGCACCTTCTGGGTGGGATTTTTCAGCACGTAGCTATAGGAGACATAATTTTACTTTTCTGTTTAAAAAGGCGTCCTTCATCCAAAACGTATCTTAAAGAAAACATTTCAACTTTCCTCTGACCTCAGGATTCCTGTCATCCCAGCCTTGCCACCAGCACACCATGTGCAGTAGCACCCACCTGCCCGTGCACAGAGACAGGAGCCTGGGTGGCTGTGGCCCTGCTGTGCCAAAGCGCAGCTGATGTTGTTCCTCTCCACCTAGCAGAAGTTGGAAAGAGAACTGGACAGGCTTGAAAAGTTGACCGACAATGAGGTTCAACAAGGCCAAGTGCAAAGTGCTGCAGCCGGATCGGAGACATCCAGATAGGAGTACAGACTGGGAGAAATACTCATTGACCGCAGCCCTGTGGAGAAGGACTTGGGGATCTTGATGGACAAAAAGCTGCGCATGATCAAGCAGTGTGTGCTCATAGACCAGATGCCCACCAGCACCCTGGGCTGCATCTGCAGAGGGGTGGCAGTGGAGAGAGGGAGGGGATTGTCCTTCTCTACTCTGTCCTTGTGAGGCCCCATCTGGAATATTACCCCTGGGCCTTGGGGGACCTGGTACAGGAAGGATGTGGAGCTGTTGAATTGAGTCCAGAGGAAAGCCACAAAAACGATCAGAGGGCTGGAGCACTTCTCCTATGAAGAAAGGTTAAGGGATTTGGGCTTGTTTAGCTTGGAGAAGAGAAGGCTCTGGGGAGACCCCATTGTGGCCTTCCAGTACTTGATGGGAGCATATATACAGGAGGAAGACTGACTTTTCACATGGGAGGATAGTGATAGAACAAGAGGGAATGGCTTTAAACTAAAAAAGGAGAGATTTAGGTTAACTGTCAGAAGAAATTCTTTACTCAGAGTGTGGTGAGGCACTGACACAGGCTGACCAGAGAGCTGTGGGTGCCCCTTCCCTGGAGGTGTTCAGTGTCAGGTTGGATGGGGCCCTGGGCAGCCTCAGCTGCTGAGTGGCAATCAGCCCATGGTGGGGGGCTGGAACTGGATGGGCTTTAAGGTTTCTTCTAACCCAAACCATTCTGTGATTCTGCAGTTCTATAGAACTGAGGGAACAGACAGACTTGTCTTGAAATTGTCAGCTGCAGGCCAACCCTAAGAAATGGATAGAACAGAACAGGATGGAATAGTTCATCTGGAAGGGACCTTCAAAGATCATCTAGTCCAACTGCCTGCCTGGTTCAGGGCTAACTAAAATTTAAAGCATATTACCGAGGGCATTGCCCAAACAGCTTTTGAACACCAACAGGCAAGTGGCATCAAAAATCTCTGTAGGGAGCATGTTCCAGTGTTTGACCACCTTCAAGGCAGTGATTTTTTTCCTACTGACCTGTCTGAACCTCCCCTGGTGCAGCTCTTTGCTCTCAGGAGCAGAGCCCTACACCTCCCTCTGCTTTCCCTGCTCAGGGGGCTGCAGGGAGCAGTGAGATCACTGCTTGGCCTCCTCTTCTCCAGACTGGACACCTGAGTGTCCTCAGCCTCTCCTCACAGGATATGCTTCCAGCCCTGTTACCCATTGTGTTGCCCTCCTCTGGATGCATTTGAGCACCTTAACATCCTTTTAATATTGTGGAGCCCAGTACTGCACACAATACTCAAGGTGAGGCCACACTAACACTAAATGTACTAAATGTAGCAGGAGAATCACCTCTTCTGACCAGCTGGCCATGTTGTGTTTAATGACCCCCAAAAGGTGGTTTGCCCCTTGGCTGCCAGGGCACACTGCTGGCTTGTGCTGAGCTGCTGTCACCAGCACCCCCAGGCCCCTTCTTGCTGAGCTGCTCCCCAGCCGCTCTGCTCCAGTCTGCTGGTGTCTGGTGTTATCCATCCTGGGTGCAGTACTCAGCATCTTCCTTTGTTGAACTTCATGCCATTGCTGATTGCCCAGTGGCCTCAGTCTATCCAGATTCGTCTGTAAGGCCTCTTGGCCCTCCTAAATTCCTTCATTTCTATCATTTTTTTCCTCAGCTGCTAGGAGAAACACTGATGACTTTCTAATTGTCCATCTGGAAGGGCAGTGGCATAACAAGAGGCTTACAGCCACCACTGGGGTCAGTGTGAGCAGTACACAGGGCAAGAAGTGCCTCAGACACAGCCTTAGACATCAAGCACTGGGCCTCTCTCCTAGATTCTAACAATTACAGCTCTGTTCTCTAAGGGGTCTATCTCTCATGGGGAAATGGGGAGGATAGTGCTTTCTGAGCCTTTTCTGGGGCATGCAGTGAAGGATATGATTTGAAGATAAATTTGTACTGTAAGGCATAGAGTCCCTAAGGTGTTAGCTCTATAGAAAAGCTATAAGAAAACATTCAACAAATCTGTGCTCTCTGAAAATTTAGGTAATGTTGACTAAATAAGGCCTGCAGCCTTATTAAATTAATGAATAGCTTAATTAAGGCCTTCTCTTAACTGAGAAGTAACACAGAGGTACTAGAAAGTTTCTTATTTGACAAAGTTGCCAGTCTCGGAATCACAGAATCACAGAGTCATAGGGGTTGGAAGGGACCGCCAACCCCTATGGTGAAGGGAATGCTTCAATTAGTCTTTAATTTTTTGTTCTTTGCTGTTATATAGAATAAATATAACTTTCATTTAAGTATTTATGCAATATTCATTGTATAGATAAAACGTGATTGTATGTATCGTATATAATTAGATAATACAGATGGAAGTGTATTACATACTGTCCATTGTGTACATATTCCATAGCAGTGCTGATATTATGAGGCCTCTGGCAAGGTCAGTAGAATGTGTGCATTGTGTGTGTGTGCGTCAGCCGCAGCATGAGTACTGCTTTACAGGTACCTATGTCTGTGAACCAGAGAAGCTGAGATACTGTGACGTGGAGGCAGACATTTCTGGCCACTGCTCCATGAACTGATTTATCCTCTTTTCCTCAAGCTCTTTTAAAATTCCAATTTCCAATTGAAAATAATTCCAATTATTTGAGATTTAGTTTTCCTTTCAGTTTCTATCACCTCTCTTAATTTTTAAGTACATGCTTGGTAATAATGCCACTATTTGGTGATGTTTTCAACTGCTTTGTGAAAGAAATTAGACATCATTTACCCAGGAAAAAAAACAAACAAACAGAAATTTGCCAGAAATAGTACTCCACAGAGAACTTCCTCTCGGTTCTCTTTGATGCAAAGCTTAGAGTACAAAACCACAATGCAAATCGTTCAAATTTCATATCTGCAGATTTTGCTTAGACAGCATTTGAGCTGAATGAATTTGGGCTGTTCCATAGCACTAAGTTTTAAAGTGATTTATTCCATAATGTTACTTGTCTGTTATAAAATATACAAGACCAAGATGTCCTTTATTGTACCATTTACCCCTGCTTATTTATTTTTTAAAGCTATGTTTGTTTCTTTAAGGGGATCTTAGGTTGCCCAAGGAGGTTGTGGATGCCCTATCCCTGGAGGCATTCAAGGCCAGGCTGGATGTGGCTCTGGGCAGCCTGGTCTAGTGGTTGGTGACCGTGCACATAGCAGGAGGGTTTAAATTAGATGATCATTGTGGTCCTTTTCAACCTAGGCCATTCTATGATAAGCTATGATATGATCTCTAAGTCCAGCCTTAGCAGGGTGTCTAGGTGAAAACAGAGAGCTCAGTGGTGTGACAGGGGCTAGGGCATGGGCAGGAGCCTTCTATTCCTCTCCCACTTCCCTTTCCATCCACCACCCTGATGGATTTCTCTGTATTTGCACTTTTAATGCAAACTTACTTGCACAAAAATGTAAGCACACATGACATGACAGCAGTTAAGTACTTTCCGTGGTCTTGTTTGTTGTAGGCAACCTTAGAAGTCCTACAGCCACTGCAGTAACATTCACGCAGTTGGCCTGGAAGGAGTGGTGATGAAAGCACTGGATACGAGTATTGAGCATTGTACTCTGCCCTGATATGCTCCCATGCAGTAGCTGTGAGTGGTGCCAGCCAAGGAATAAAGAACTCTTGAGCAACACTTGAACAAGTGATTTTGAACAACTTGATCGGCAACTGATGGTAGGAAAAAATTCTTTGTTCAGAGTGCAGTGAAGTACTGGCACAGCTGCCCAGAGAATCTGTGGATAACCATCCCTGGAGGCGCTTGGTGCCAGGTAGGATGGGGCCCTGGGCAGCCTGAGCTTGGGGAGGAGAGCCCTGCCCATGGCAGGGGGTTGGAGCTCGATGATCTTCAAGGTCCCCTCCAACTGAAGTCATTCTATGACTGATTTTATGATAACTGAGAAGCTCTGAGACAAGGGGAGAACAGTACTTGTAAGTGATATTAAAAATAATGATCATTTCATTTCACATGCCTTACATAATGATAGCATTTTTTTTCTAAAGGTCTGTACATTATCTTCTGGGAAATAAAGACATCTCTGAGCCTCACGGTTTTGCTTCGTGGCATTTTAGTGCCACTTTGGGGCACTTTGAAAGTAAAAAGTGTTACATAATCTTATCTCATTGGCTTTAATTCTACTGCAAATGGGTTATTACTAAATTCTGAGGGTAATGAAGATATTAGTTTATGATTAGTATATGATGCTACAATGGTCTAGAGTTTTATATGCTTTGCATGGATTGTAAAAGACAGAGTGAATGACACTTAATCCAAGAGCTATCTGTGGGTTCAGAATGATTTGCAAGTGATAGCTCACTAAGATTTGGCTGATCAGTGAAATGAATAACCTGCATAATATCCTAGATGAGTTGGAGTAAATTGAGCCCAGGGGCAAACCTGCTGACTCTGAGCTGCATCAGAGAGAAATACGCACTGCTATGCTCCCATCTAATTCCCTGAAACATATTTTCTACTAATTTTCACTTAGTCTAAGATGGAAATAAGCATTTGATGGGTGATTAGTCAGTTTTATTCTCCTCTCCACTCAAACTAGATCTGCTCAGTAGGGATAATAAATCTTATGTTCTTTCCTTCAGCAGGAAAGTGTCATTGGTTGCTGCAGTGGACAGTCACAACCCTTCGCATGGCCTATGCCATGGCAGTCTCTGAAGACTGCTCTTTTAAAATGGTGAGGACAGACAGACACCTGCACCTGGAGCTGAGAAAAGAAGCACTGTTGGCGACCAAACTTTTCACATGGAATTTCCTCTGTGTTTCTACTTTAACAAGAAAGCAAACGCTTTGATTTCTGGTGTTTCCTGTCTGGGCTTCATGTAGGCCTTTCAGCTGATTACAGTAGCGTTCTGGTAAAATTGCCTGCCTTGTGGAGTTGAGATGATTACTGTCGCTTTCACTTAACATTGTTTAAGATCTTGGTATCTCAGCACCACCAGAATCACCTGTCCTGTGCATCTCAGGATGAACCATTCATTCTTATGCTGACATTGTCCTTTAGATTAAATAACTCTCCCTGATGTTTGTTACTCTCTGATACACTGTTAGACAACAGTGTCATTCCCTCACATCTTACTCAGTGGAAACCTTTGTGCTTTCTGCTGTGAGTCCCAGTGAAGGCTATGTGGAGTGCTGCAGAGCTGCTATCTGCAGAACCTGTGGGAGGGCTTTGCCAAGGAAGAGTTCTTCCTGGGACAGGAAGAAGTACACAGTGTGCACTAGACAAAATGTGGCCACTGCTCCATGCCCAGGCACAGAGCTGCAGAGAACTGCTGCAGGGAATTACATCTGATCTACTTTTTCCTCTCCTATCCTTTTTTGGATAGGATACTATCCAAAACTTTACTGTTTCACTCAATGTACTCAGGGAGTTAGAATTTGTGAAGCATGGTGGTATGTAAGAGGATATAACATGAAAAGTTGCCATTTCATATGCTGCTTTTCTGACGCTTACATATGTAACTCCTTTTCGGTGCTCAGTGAGCTCTCTCTCTCCTTTGTTTTAAAAATCCTCTGGAAAGCAGACACTGTTTCCCACTGGGAACTGGCCAGAGAAAGGTCCCAGTAAAATAAATGGAGTTGCTATTTCAGTAGTCTGACTAACTGGAACAGAGATTTGTGGCTTCTAAGCTTCTGCCTTGATGTAATGAGCAAGTTTCATTGTGTTTAACACTGGCCAGACATAAGGGAAATGACAAAAATGACCTGCATGGAGGAGGCTTTTTTTTTTTTTTCCCCTGAATAATAAACAGTATTTTAGAATAGGGAATCAATGTAAAATGTGACTAAGTAGCTGAACTATGTGATAGGACAAAGGGAAATGGTTTCAAACTTAAAGAGGGAAGATTTAGGTTGGATATATGGAAAAAGTCTTTTATAGTGAGGGTGGTGAGGAACTGGAACTGGTTGCCCAGAGGGGTGGTGGATGCCTCTTCCCAGGACACTTTCAAGGCTCTGAGCACCTGACTGAGCTGCAGATGTCCCTGTTCATTGCAGGGGAGCTGGACTAGATGGCCTTTAAAGGTCCCTTCCAACTCTGAGGATTCTGTGATTCTATGATTCTATTTGCTTGGCATTGAAAACCAAAACTGAGAGCCCTCACAAGTGCAGCAGAACAGTGCAGCCCTGCCAGCTTTTTATTACTAGGATTATGACTGAACTATTTTCCTTAATTTCTCCCTTTAGTCTTAGTACCTTAGTACTTATTTTAAAAATTGTAGTTGTTGTTGCTCTTGCCCTATTCACTGTCCTATCTTAGAGCCAAATACAACTTCTGGTGTTCCCTCCTGTAAAGAAGACCTGCAGGGGAGAAGATGGAATGGGAAGAAGTCTTCAACTTGGGTGCAGTGTCTCACTGATTGATACCCAGCCACTCCCGGTGGCTGACTGGTCCTCGGGGAGCAGTGGATTTCTGTATTTCCTGTTCCATTGGATGCCTGTGGGAGCAACAGCTCCAAGGAGAACAATTGCTGAGAGGAGTGCTGTGAGTACAGCTCTTCCATGTTGCTGCTTAGAAAAATATTTTTGAGTTCTCATGATCAATGTAGTTTTCTTCACACATAGGCTACATTCCCACTAATTAAGTATTGTGCAAGGCAAATTGTATCCAGAAACCCGTACAACCTCATAGTCTTGATGTTACACCGTGCTGGCATGTCTTCAGTCGCATTACTTTCGTCAGATCTGCACATGCACTGGAACATGATAAACAATTCTGCCATGCTCAAAAGTAAAATCCAGCTTTTCCACAGCTGTATTTGCTTCATAGAGGAGGAAATACTGCTGAGTGAAATGACACCATAGGTAGAGAGATGGTTTTCAGACAAAAGCCTCAAGCAACCTATTGCTAAACCCAGGCTGGGTTTTTTACTACTGGAAATGGGCTGGGACATAAATATACATGCATCCATGGGATATATTCATTTTTCTCTCTGAGGTCAGGAAGATTTTTTTTTTTTTTTAATCAAGTCCTTCCAGTTTTAAATCCATTCAACAATATTATTATTAATCTTAAGAAATGCAGAGCTCTTGGAATGGGTGCAGAGGAGGGCCACCAAGGTGATCAGAGGGCTGGAGCACCTCTCCTATGAAGAAAGGTTGAGGGAACTGGGCTTGTTTAGCTTGGAGAAGAGAAGGCTCCTGGGAGACCTCATTGTGGCCTTCCAGTACTTGAAGGGAGCTTATAAACAGGAGGGGCAACAGCTGTTTACAAGGCTGGATAGTGACAGGACAAGGGGGAATGGTTTTAAACTGAGACAGGGCAGGTTTAGGTTAGATATTAGGAGGAAGTTTTTCACACAGAGGGTGGTGACGCACTGGAACAGGTTGCCCAAGGAGGTTGTGGATGCCCCATCCCTGGAGGCATTCAAGGCCAGGCTGGATGTGGCTCTGGGCAGCCTGGTCTGGTGGTTGGCGACCCTGCACATAGCAGGGGGTTGAAACCAGATGATCATTGTGGTCCTTTTCAACCCAGGCCATTCTATGACTCTATGATTCTATGAAGTGTAGGCATTGTAAATAGTGCAGCATACAGCTAAGATTTACAAAGCATTATTAGCAACTTTTTTTTTTTTTTTTTGCATAGCCCTATCTAGTAGGCTTCTCAGAGAGTTGTATATTTTACTGATTCCTCTTCTAGAATTATAATTCCAATAACTTTTATAAAAGATTGTCTTTGGAGTCTGAGAAATGAGCAATGCAAACACTAGCTATAGACAGTTGTGGTTTGATGCGTGATTATTTCTTAAACAGCCCAGCACATTTGTGGTTGGTGGTCCTTCCCCTTCTGTGCCCATGCAGAGAACCTCAGCCCTCCATTCTTTTCAGGGTGAACAGAGGCTTCTGAGGTGGCTGTGCAAGGGTGAAAAGCAAGGCTGGAGACTTGGCAGAGATGATGTTGCTCGCTTGGGTCTACAGCTAGGGGAAAATTGCTTCTCCAGATGTTAATTAAGTAAAGAGAGAAAGGAAGCATGTACAGTATGAGGGAGCTGAAACACTGGGACTGAAGGGCCTGTGAGCATTGTGGATCCACACATCTTTGCTCTAAATTTTTTTCCTGGGTTGACTCTTTAAGGCATGTAGCTATACTATGTTTTCTACACAGGACTTATAAGCAAGCTAAAATATCTGAAGAATCCATGTGTAAAGTATTTAGATGAGCAGAGGAAGACTTCATCAAACTTAAAGCAGTGAGGCTAAACATTTGAGGAGACAAAAATAGTGTATTATATCCATTCATCTGCTGGGTCTGTGAATCCAAAACCAAACAGGTTCCTATTGTAAGAGGCTTCTCCTTTTCCTAACTGGATTTACCAAACTTCAGTTTGTAAAAGGGCTTTGTTGTTGTTTTGTTTTTAATATTTTCTGTGTCTTAACTTGGTTGCCAAAGGAGATTTCTTTAATTTCTGGAAATTTCATTCTGGTATTAATAGGAAGCATCATATTTTTCCTTCCTTGAGGGAAAAAATTAATGCACTGAATTATAATCTCTTCTACAGCATATTCAAGCAGTTACTTATATAGTTATTGCAAAGCCTATGAATGCAAAACGACATATTTCAGCAAGTAACTTGTTTATCAGACATTTTCACTAAGTGCAAGTGTGTAGTGAGAAGGTGTAGTATTGGTTTAATACATCATCAAGATAGACAACATTTGAATGTACATGTTAATCTACTTTTTTAGGAATTACAAATAAAACAACTATGTGCACAGTACTTTAAAAAGCAGTGAATTTCTTTTCTTGTTGCACTGGCAATACCAGCTCCTTACACGGTTGAATCTGGTTAAAATTCTGCTCCCATTGCAATAAACGTGACACTACAGGTACAACATTCACAGCTGAGATCATTAAGGCTCTGTTCTGATGACTGTTTATTTCTCTGTGCATACCTCCTCTCCCTTCACCTCTTCTCCCAGTCCCTTCCGTGCCAGCCCCACACATGCAGATACTTTTTCGCACAGAATGAAAAGCTCAGAGTATTCAGGAAGAAGAGTTTAAAGTAAAGATCTTAACTTGAAAGTAATGTGAAATGTAGATTTGTAACAACAGCAATACCTGGTAGTTATATAGTTGTTTTCATCTCTAATTATTTTTGGTATGGCAGAAAAAAGCAGTATCCACATCCCATGGTGCTAAACACTCTACAACAGATATCACAGATGGAAAAGAGCCCAGACCAGAGATCACACAGTCAGACTGGGTCTCAAAGGTCCTTGTGAATGCCAGGAAGAACAATTGTCTCAATTTTTGAGATACAGATGAGGCACAGAAAACTTAAAATGCCTTGCTCAGAAACACACAGTGACCCAGAAGTACGCTTTGAGTCTATTGACTCCTAAGCCTCTGATTTATTCATTGGTCCATTCTGTATTCTTAAGCAACTAAGAAATCTTTTGAGATACACAACATGGGCCTGGTACAATAGGGTAATCAGTATCAAATGCACACAGCCTGATTCTTCACTCGTTTTTGGCATCTGTAGTCATTTACATTTACTTAAAGAGTGCCTGAACTGCCCTCAAATCAAAATAGAACTGGTGTAAATGACTAAAAAGTGTAATTTAATAGAGAATCAGACTCACAGCAATTACTCTGTGGCATGCTGTGACTAGAATTAGCTAACTGTTTTAATTGCTAATGAATTAAGGCTGATTCTTGTTTATATTAAGGCCTCTGTACCCTTCTATAACAGTATAACTGGGCCTCAGTGCAAGTGAGCCTCAGGCTATTGAAAAATTAACCTTTCAGGTCCTTTTGAAGTCAGTAATTGTAGTGGCCTTAAATGAATATATTAACTGGAATCAAACAACTTGTATTAGTGCCCTGGCATATTTACAAAAGGATTGCAAAAGGACTTAAAGTAATATGAAGGAAAACTGATTCCATGTTTGTTGAAGAAAAAATTAAGACTAGATAAACTTGTTCTCTGGTGTCAAAAACAGAGAACTGTAGCCTGATATATCTTTATATGAAGATAAGTGACTTAATGTTCAGAGGTTATGAGTACGCCCAGACAAACTGTGGATGCTTATCAACTCTGGAGATCAAGTCATCTTATTATAGTGCTAGAGATAAAAAGACATAGACTTATTTGGTATTTAAGTGCTACACATATAGGGCATAGTTTGTGTAAAGCTACTGTAAGTTATATTCAGAGAAGTAGTAGGAAGATGACCTCAAGCTCAGTAAAACGCTACACGACCACAGATTTTTCCTATTATTATTGTTATTAAAAGCTACTGTGTGTTGCTCTTCTAGAATAGTGCTTCTCCAGCTTTACTGTTGGTAGCCAAGTATTAACTTAGAAATCCTTTCCTCTTCAAACACTCTAACAGTTTTGGCTTAAAAACCTTTATTTACATTTACTGGCTGAGACCAAAATAATCCTTATTCTGGTAAAATTCAGACCCTGGAACCCCACGGGTTGCAGCACTTTAACATTTATTTTTACTTCTAAATAGAAGTAGTTCTATTTTTTAAAGCTAATGTGGAAATTACTTGTGTAAATTAACATAATTCTTTAGGTATTGGTGTGGCTATGATCATTATCCAGCTGAGGATTTGGCCTCCAAAATGGAACTCAAGTAGTTGGGTAACCTGTTTTGTATAGGACTCAAAAAGCAGCTGGATCATATGTGATCAATGAAACATTTAGTTTCATTGGTAATTCAGAAAGTATTCAGCAGTAAATTTCATTGTTAAATTTCATTGCTTCTATTCCCCTTTTCAATATACAAATAAATCACCTTTTCTAAAACATTCTTCTTCTTTAGTAAGGCTTGTATTCATAGTCATATCAAAAGTGTTTGCTATTGGAACATTCTTTCAGCTTGCTTTATTTATTTAGTTACTGTTCTTATGAAATCCTACAACGTACTAAATGTTAATGTTGATAAGCAATGCTGCATTTGAATCGCATTAAAAAAGTATAAGGTATGATATTTTCCTGTCCAAAACTAAGGCAGAATGAATGAAAGTAAAAAGCTCGTCTCATCCTCACCTAGCAAGGCTTGATTTTAAACTGTATTCAAAATACAGAGCCCAAGAGGGGATGTTGTCTTAATGATTATTGCACTTTCAATGCGTCTTGCTATAGGATTAATGTTTCCTTTAGCAATATATAATTTCTTTTCCTGAAGACCACACAAAGTTATTGTACTCTCTAAAAGAAAAAAAAACTTAACATTTTATGAAGTTATGAATTAGACAGAAGGATACAAAGCAAGTTACCGTTCTGTGATTCAGCTATGTCATGATCTAATATTGTTTCAGAATTATTATTCTGGTTTTAGTTTGGCGTCATCTTCTGAACACCCGATGTGCTCTTTGGCATGCTACAAATTCAGCAGATGCACTGTCTTCTGGGCTTTACAGCTTCCTCAGATGAATGTACGACATTTGGAACAAAGCCACTCTTAACACCTTCCCATCCATCTTGTATTGTGATTTCTCCTTTTTTTACAAGTTCGTAGATGTCTCGTGTAAGAATTGTAAAGGACTCTTCGACATTCGTGGCATCTTTTGCTGAGGTTTCTATGTATTTCATACCACAGTCAGATGACAGTTTTTCTGCTTCTTCTCGTGTAACCTCACGCTGTGACACTAAGTCACATTTATGTCCTACTAACAGAAATACAATCTGAAAGGGCTGTACATGCATTTTTGCTTCTTCCAGCCAGTCTTTCACATGTTCAAAAGATCGTCGATTTGTGATGTCAAAGACCAGCAAGCCGCCAACGGAATTGCGATAGTAAGATCGTGTTATTGATCTGTACAGAAACAACAAGAAGCAAAAGAGGAAAATTAAAATACATCTTCACTTTATTTGTAAACAGGATACTTTTCCATGGAGCAGTATTTTAAATCTACTGTAAGTTTATGAAATATCTTTGCTTTTTTGCAATTAATTGGAATTTATTAACTTCTCCGTACGTAAATGCTCAGTTTTCGTTTTTTCTTATATTCAAAAGCCACTTTCTAAACATTCTTGAAGTCAACAATTCTAGTGCCAATTTTGAATTCTGAGTATTCTGAGAACGCTCTTTATTAGCAAACTGTTGCACGTGTTCACAAAATAATATTTATATCTATTTTGTCAAATGCTTGTTAGCTTTAAACTCCGACTCCTTCAGTTTCACACAAACATTCACTTAACTTTGTTCTAGTTGGTTATTTCAGAACAAAATATGGAGGCCAACATCCAGAAACCTGAATCCTTTTGTGTTCCTTATGGACAAATCGTTTGACCACAAGAACTGTACAGATAATCCCTGTTATTTGTGCTTGCAGAGGTCATCGGGTAACATGCTAAGAAAGGAAATCCCTCAGCAGCACTACACAAAATTGGCTGAGCCAGGCATACACTTGCTATAGCATGGACAAAACAAATTCTACTTCCAGCAGATCTTTCATGTGGAGGTTGAAAAGCTCTTTATTAATTGCATTTACTCTTTTTTGGCATGAAACTCCCAAGAGTAGTGACGTTTTCTACTTTTCAGCTCACTGTGTTCCAGACCATTCACTAGAATTAATTTTGGAAGAAGGAGATCTTCCAAAAATCTGAAAAGATTTTGAATATGTTCTAGAAGGAAAAAAAATAAAAGATTTTAGGTCTCTAATCATCTTAGCAGTGAGGCAGGATGGAAAAGGTGAGAAGAGACATTTTAAAGAAAGTGATTGGCCTACCCAGGACTGGACACAAACATTAGTTACATAAACATATAGCAAGTGTGTATGTATATGTTTTTCCAACTGAAATGAGACAGAAAATCTACATTAACGGTCATTTTTGAAATAATAATATATTCAAGAATTAACTATATTTTATCATACGATTACGGAGAGAATGCAGCTTCAAAACATTTTGAATTGGGATTAACTCTACACAACAACAAATATCTTCCATTAAAGGAGCTCCCTCTGAGTTTCAGTTAATCACATTTCATGTAGTGCTTTCTAACAATTTGAACACTGAAGTATAATTAGAGCAGTAGTCACATTACAGACAGGTAAGCGCACAGATAGATAAGGCTTAGATTTCTCGGCATAACTTCATTTAGTCACAGCAAACTGCATTTGAAATTGTTTTATTTAGATAAAGGGAGGGCTTTGTTTTCCAAATGTTTCAGAAAGATCTTTTCTGCGCTCCCAGCACCAGTCCATGGAGTATGCCTGCAAAGAGTCCGAATGTGAAGACAACATGAGCTTACCCTCTGATTGATTCAAACAGCCTGGATATGAAAAGTGACCATAAATAAAGGGCGTTGTATTTTGTGAAGTATTGAATAAGGATACCACAAAGATCAGTTTCAGGTTTTCTTAATTGGTTTTTGTTGGTGTTTTTTTCTTTTTTTTTTTTTGGCAGTAGAGAAGTTGCAAACATAGATGAGTAAATCAAAACAACTCAAGTGGTTTTGGAGCATAAATGCATGACAAAAATGGGATCTGGTTTGGAACAGCAGAAAGCAGCCTAACCAATTTTCAAGAAAAAAATCTCTGTCCTGATAACATTTATGCCATAGAAATGTATGAGCAGTTGAAGTAAAGTAAGCACTGAAAAAGCAACGCATCATCTATTGAGCACTTTTATATGGAACTATGTTGTATCATGCTGCTGAAATGAGTACTGAAGATCAGTATTTCATGCATTACCGTGTGCTTATATACAGGTGTCTGTATCCTCATCTGAGGTAATTTAGCTCCACAGAGCTATGTCAGTTAACACTGCCTGGTGATCTAGGTTCTTATTTTTTATGTACATGTTGCCTGTAATAAAGATGGTTTAAAAGCACCTGTAACTTTGGTCTGTACATCAGAAAACCTGAGAAAAATGTCTTGGCACACAAACATGGCAGGTTGCTCAACAGTATTTGAAATACCCTACAGGTGCAAAATATTTGACTTAGATATAACTATCAGAGAAAAGTAAGAACTAGACAAGTGCTTTTTTTTAGTGAATGTCAAGTTATTTGTAGAGTGAACTGCGTAAAGTGAATGTACCTCTGCTCATTCGTGCCCTATATCACACTAAGAATGAAAGAGCATTAACTAAGGTGGTCTGGCAGGTCTAGTGGGTTTTTTGTTTGTCTTTGTTCTTTGTTTTGTTTTGTTTTCCCTATGAAACTAAGTGCAAGAGCAGATTTTTCCTCATTAATATTATGGCTAAAGATGATAGTACTCCTAAGGTGCCTTCCGCAAGGCTTACACAAAACTGTAAGACCAACATCTAAGGCTGTGCTACACTCAGCTGCATATCTGACCATGGTGCCTAGGCAAGTTCAGCAGGACCCAAATGCTCTGCCCCTGTGTAGGCTGCAAGCTGCTTGCTGGGCACTGCCCACCTTCCCTCAGCCCCTACCCAACTGGTACCAGTTTGTGTATCTGGGAGGGTCCTGCCTGGGAGGGCTTCCCAAGAACACACCTAGCACTATCATTGGGCTCAAGCTCCTCACAGAATGTAGGTGAAGTTTCAGTGACAATACCTGCCTACCTTCCATACAGCCTCCTAGTGCACTACTTAGAATCATAGAGTATCCTGAGCTGGAAGGGACGCACAAGGATCATCGAGTCCAACTTCTGGCTCCACACAGGAGCACCCAACATTCAAACTCTATGTCTGAGTGCTGTCCAAATGCTCCTTGAATTCCAGTAGCCTGGGGCTGTGACCTTAGGCAGTCTGTTCCATGCCCACAACTCTCTGGTGATGAACTTCTTCCTCACCCCAGAGGGAAGAGATCACCTTCCCAAGATGCAGGCTGGTGTTCACAGAGACCACTCAAAGCATTCTGCTCAGAGCACTTCCATCTTTAGAGATGTTACAGATGTCAACATACTGTATATGCATACTGACAATGAAAGTGCATGGTAGCCAGCAAAGGGTAAGGAGGGCTGGCTGTCATCTGGACAGCTTGAGAGTTGCTGGTTGTAGCCCCCACAGGAAAAAAGGAGAAGCCAAGCTCATCTAAGAAGAAGCTGAGTGAAGGGATAGAGGAATACATTCTACTCTTTTGTTGGATCTGTGCAAAAGAGACAAGTCTCACAGGGCCAGTGAGCAGAAACATTATCTTACCTTAGCGGCTAAAGTGGGCTCTTTGAGGGGCAGTTCTTAAATTCTGAACCCAGGGATACTTCAATATTTCATCCAGTAGCCATGTAATGTAAATCCATAAAGGGCTTACAACAATGATTAGACTGTACAGCACTACTCTTCACAGCAAAGCCCTTAATCACTCATTTACAGCCATACTACTGCCTCTTGGTCAAAAAATTCTGTACTGTTTTCTAGGCAGCACCACCAGTAGGAACGAAAACACCAATCCAGACTGCTGAATGGCCTTCCTGGTACGTTGCACTGCTAGATTTTGAAAGATGCAGCTAAACACACTTTTCCTGCTACTTGCATGAATGTTCTGTGTTGTTACTGTAAAGAAGCAGCCAGAACTGACCAGACAACAAAGCAACCAGACATGTGGTAGGACTGTTGTATTGTATTGTAGGTTGCATAGACTGTTGATGTACTCAGGGCCCTGATAATTGCATTTTATAAGAGCTATAGATATAGGCACCGATGCTCCACAAATAGGGAGAGTATTCCTCATTCCTTTTTCCACCTCTGGTCTCAGGAGGTGATTCCAGGCTGTGCTCTTCAAGTGACAGAAGCCTCTCAAAGCAGGGTTGGCTTCAGCTTCTTTCCCAACGCCATCATCTCCCCCATTTTTATCCTGGGTAATGTCCCGCTTGGATGGCTGTGATCAGTCTGTGTCTTTAGACCTTGTGAAAGGAACCTTCCTAATACAACCTTCCAGATCTCACTCCAGCAACCAGGCAACTAAGTGTTATCTTGCCCTAGATGTTTTAGTAGCTTTTAAAAAGGTATTCCTCAGCAAACTTTATCTGACAACTGAAAGAAAAAAGCCTTCAATACGAGGTACTTTTCTCCAATAGCATAAGCACCATCTCAGTGATCATAAAGACCAGGAAGCAAGGATTTCTGAGTTGGCTACAGCACTGCAGACTAGAAAAGAGAAAACTTGATGGAGATATGACAGAGGTATACAAAATCCTGAGTGCCCCAGACAGAGCAGATAAATATCCACAGTTAACCTTCAAGTACAAAAGCCCAGGGATGCCAAATATAGCTAAGAGTCAGATTCAAAAGAAATAAACAAACAAACAAAAGGGCTCTCCAAGCAGCAGCTGGTGGGCTTGTAGATCTGCTTGGGAAAGATGTTATGAATGCAAAGAGGCTATCTGTATTCCAGAGCAGACTGAACAAGCACTGAACAAGAGGCTGATGGGGTTTAGTAAACAGACAAACTGCATCACTCAGGAAATCCCTCAAATTGAGTACAGTCTAGCAGAGTATTCTGGAGAATTCAAACACTCTATCAGAGACAAGATTCCAAGCACAGACCTTAGACAAAACCAGACTGGCCCTCTCTGTGTTCTCTCACAAGCAGAAAATCCACTGACATCATTATACTCTTTGGTAAATGCTACAAGATCAGATTCTAAAAGCAAGCTGAAGTTTTTAACTCCATTACTTCTCATTTTCTTAGGAGAAGAATAAACCTCATGGTCTTGCACGTTCTTCAGGCCAGTATGAGGAGCTGGTGACAGGCGAAGTTTGATGTTATCCAATTTACACATAAAGGATGTTCAAATTTCCATTGCTCCAATTATTTCCATGCAGATCCTAAATTATTCTAGAAATAATGTGTTCCCATGTACAGAACATTTTGATTCAGCTAATTAATTGCTTTAAAACTAGCATTGTGGAAGGGAATGTGTTACTGGCAGCACCATAATTCATTTTCTGTGGGAAGGGAGGGAGAGGAGAGTATTTCCTTTAGCAGAGTGAAAGCCTTCGGCTAGGGACAGGGTGGGATCAGGGCGAAAAAGTAATGATGAAATAGCAGCCTTCCTTCTAAAATGAGGAAGATGGCAATGATGTCTGCAGGCCCTTCCTGCAGGCCCTTCAGAGGAGATGCTGGTTGGAAGTGGGAAGCAGAACTAACTGTGTATTAGGAACCTGGCAAATCTGCCTCTGACTTTGATTGAAAGTAGACTGAACCCTTCAGCCCAGCCCTGCATCTGCCTTTATTCATGTGTCTTATCTTTCTGCCTAAAGCACTGTTGTTTTTCTTCTGCTGCTTTGAGCCTGACACTGCTGCCTTTTCTCCCTGCTTCTCTGTCACGGGAGACTCTGAACCCTCCCTTCTCAAGGCCGTAGTTAATGGATGTGCCCAAACCAGCCTGTTTGTGTGTGCCTTTGTCAGAGGACCAAGCTGATTCTGTTTCAGGAGGGAGTCTGCCTTCTTCCTGTGGCTGCACTAAGTGAAGGGAAGCAGCTCTCCTGCTCTGTACAGCTGTATGGGGATTTGTGTGGCTGCAAACTCCTCGCATTGCACCGGCCTGCTCATGATGGGTGTGCTACAGCCCATGTTAAATACCTAACGTATTATATCATCTTTGTCTGATAGGCACAAAAATATATGTCTGATAGGTACAAAAAGATACAAGCATTATTGACAAGGTAGTTCTTGTTTTCTCCCCCCCTCCCTGTATATAACATATAGGTTACAAAGTCCCTTGTAACTAGGAACAGCACTCCCGTGCCACTGTTAAATACAGATGGCTACCGAGCAATTTTGTTTCTGAAAATCAATTAGAAGATGTATATCAGCCTATGACTTTAGGATGACTTTAACTAAGTCACAGTGTTTCCTCTCATTATGATCTTACTGATCTTTACCAGATGAACCAAACTTTTTCGAAAAGCTTTATCTAATTTTGAATTACTTTTATTCCAGGACTAAAGACTACACTGCAATGGTATTAAGCTTGACAATACATGCAGCTTCCTCAGAAAGAAGAAAAAGGATAATTTGATTTTCAAGGAATGTATTAGAAACAGAATGTACCTAGTTAATATGACGGTCTACTAAAAAGTGAGTTAATGGAACTGAAGAACCCCCACGGCGGTACGTCTCTAATTTCCTGAAATAAACTCTCGATCTTTGCAGCACTGCCTCATAAACTCAGTTCCATTATTTAAATTAACCGTGTCGGATTTAAATACAGGAAAAAACAAACGAATCACAGCAAAGCAGACAATGTGACACACATAGCCAGAGCAGTGGACTGCTCTAAATGACAGCTAACCTCCCTCAAAAGAACCTGAAAAAGAAACAGGGTGAATCCCTTATTTTCCTTAGTCTCTCTTACGGACCCGAGGACCAACCAAGTGTGCAGGTTCTTGTTCTAGTAAACTGCTGGAGGCACTGATCATTTTGTTGTCTGTACAGCAGCTGGCACAATGGGAGCCAATGTTTAGTGATGCTTCACTGCTATCAAAGTAAATGCAGTAAGCAACTGCACTGGCAGAGCTCAATATAAGAAAACCGTCCAACGCCAGCATTTGCAGTTTGCTTACCCTTCTTGTGGAAGCATTAAGGATTACTTCATGTGATCAGTAATGCAAACAATGCGTGTTAAGGATGATTTCTAAGAACATGCATGAAATCCAGTTCAAACACGGTGGGATCAGTTAACCAGATGCAGGGAAGAACTTTTCCAAAACAACTTCCCCAAGAAAATAAGTGTTGCATTTCAGGAGGGTTTGCTGGCAGGTGTGTCCCCCCTCACTTGCCCCTGGGCATGTCCCTGATGCCCCAAGAGTTGGGAGTTATTACACAGCCAGCTTTTTGCACTGCACACTGGGAATTCCCCGAGGGGCTTTTCAGACAGGTTTTGCCCCCATCTGAAGTACCAGCACAAGTGAACCAGAGCAGAACTGGGAATCTGAGCCGCAAACTGCTTTGCATTCCGCTGAATTAGGTTACTTCTCAGAATAATTAGTTCTTCCCCAAGACAATCCTTGCTTGTGATCTGCAGTCTTCTCCATTAGCAGAGAACAGAATATGCAAGTTTTTAACCTGCAGTGTATAATTTAGTAAAATATTTATAGTTTTCCTGAGCAAGCATAAAACAGACTTCACAATAAATGCTGTGGTATTTGCTACTACAGCTGACAAGGAGCTCCTACCAGAAAAACAAACACAGATGTTTAAAACTGCTCCCTCCAGTTTGTAACTGCTAGGTATTAAAAAAACACAGATGTACACCAGAGGTAAATGTTAAAGCAGCCGAGTGCATGACTCATCACTGCATATCCCCCGAGCATTCACAGTGGCTATCATCTGAGTTAAAATGTATGCAAAACTCTGTATTTGCATTCTTTTCAGCCAAGTGCCTTGTCATTGGCCATCCCGGCTATTTGTCAGCAAATTCAAAATGAAGAGATTACACTTCCTTAGTCACTTGTTTACAAGTATTTCACGTTCTTTGCTGGAAAGCACACTGAGGATGAAAAATGCTAAGAGCTTGCCATGATCACTGTCATTTCTTTGCTGACCCTTCAGAGTCCTGCCCGCACAGAGATATGTAAGCCTGTGACTCATGCCTGCCTGAGAAAGTTTTTTTGTTTCACTGTAGTGCTTGAACAAAAGGGTTCGCATCCCCTGGCAAGAGGCTGAAATCCCACCTCCAGCAGAGTGCCAGCATCTGCACAACTGTTGCAGAGGAAGACAGAGAACAGAAAGGGCTCTGTTCTCATCCGTAAGAGACCCATTTCAACCCTATTGCTAAACCCCGTAACAAGAGTGTGGGTTAAGCATGTATCAGGATAGATGGGCTATCCTCTCTCCTGAATTCACATCTACTGAACCCTAGATCCAAACTAAAAACCAGCAAAAATTACTGCCTGTTTGTGACAGAGAGGAGAAAAAAAAGGATTTGGCTCTCAGTGCAGCATTTCAGCTACACTGAAAATGACCAGAGTGTTAGCAAAGGCTCCTAGCAGCCATCTGTGCCAGGCAGGTGCAGAAGGCAGAAGAAACCCTGGGAGGGGACTGTCCCTGGCTGCCCTGTGGCTTTGGCAGTGCCAGGGCTGCGCTGGTGCTCACAGTGCTGCGGTGCTGCAAAAGGAGCAAAGCAGGGAGGTGGCCTGGCCTCTCCAGTTTGCATGGGAGGAAGCAGGAATGCAGTAGGGAGGGCGAGTTCTGATGACAATGTAAGAAATGGAGAGCAAAGTGGGGATCATCAGATGGAAGGAGGAAAAGATGTTGGGGAGGGTTTGCTGCGCTAGGTTCAGGACTTTAGGGCAAACAGTAGAGTGAACTGTGAGGGGAAGGACAGCTGAGAAGGGGAAGGTTGGGGAAGGAGGAAGCTAGGAGGGGAATCAATGGGCAGTAGGAGCAATGGTAGGCAATATGGTGAGGGTAATAGTAGGTGGTGGGGTGAAAACGATGGTGGGCAGTGGCGTGAGAGTGACAGTGGGCAGTGGAGTGGGAGTGACAGTGGGCAGTGGGGTGAAGGTGATGGTGGGCAATGGAATGGGAGTGATGGTGGGCACTGGGGTGAGAATGATGGTTTGGAGTGGGGTGGGAGTGACAGGCAGTGGGGTGGGGATACAGGCAGGCAGCAGGCAGGGATCTTTGGGGTACAGCAGCCAGGAGACGGGGAGTGAAACGCGCTGGGTGAACGGCAATGCCCCCGGGGCGGTGTGGAAGGACGGGGGCACGGCGCCGGGGCCAGGGGGCGGCGGGGCTGCGGCGCTGGGCGTGCCGGGGGCCGGCGGCGGCGGGATCCCCTACCTGAAGCGCTCCTGCCCCGCCGTGTCCCAGAGCTGCAGCTTGACCCTCTTTCCAGGCTCGATCTCCACCAGCCGGGAGAAGAAGTCCACCCCCACAGTGGGGTCGGAGTGCAGCGGCCCGGGGAAGCGGCCCTCAGTGAAGCGGTGCAGGAGGCAAGACTTGCCCACGGTGGAGTCGCCCAGCACGATCAGCCGGAACTGGTAGATCCAAATCGCCGCGTCCATGGCGGCCCCGGCCTCGCCCGGCTTCCCCTCGGGCTTCTCGCGGGGGCTTCTCCGCGGCCGGTGCCTGCACCGCGCTCCGATCGCCCCAACGCCCGGCATGGGCGCGGCGGAGGTCGCGCGCGGCCCGGCCGGGGGCAGGCGGAAGGACCGGGGGAGTTCCGAGACGCGCGGGCGGAGGCCGCGTCCCCCCGCCCCGCTCCCGGGGCTCCC